>PKMM01019937.1:545646-556517 GCA_002933915.1 Eutrema heterophyllum
AAACACATGGGTTCCTTTGTCAGATATGAATGAGGAATCAAGCTCTATGAATACTAACCACATCGATGAAGTGCAAAAATTTGGCTCGGGCTTTAAGAGAACTCTGCTGGAAACATGTGTGTCTTCTGGTTAACTGGTCAGCCTTTGGATTTTTCATTAGTCGATCTGTAGCTGATTCTGTAACAGTGGTCACTCAGAAGCAAAGTCAAAACAAAAGGGTCAAGAACACGATCATAATCTCCAACAAAATTTTGACTCAATAAAACAAATTTTGACACAAAAACGACTGACTCTAAGAAAAACAAACACAATGTCAGCAACTACCCCCCCAGACTTAAACAACACTGTCCCCAGTGTTATCAAGCCGGAGTACGGTGATAGAAATCAAATGAACCAAGTGGAATGTGAAAATCGAAGAGGTTACCCGAGATGGTGATGAGTGTCGATCGATACCAGTAGGTGGTCGACAGAAAATCTCTTTTCAGCGATAATGGTGCCCAAAAAGTGTGTCAAACGATCCAAACGTGTTATGGTTAGCACTGTTAGATCACTCAAACACAAGTCAAAAGCAACAAAAATCATAAAAGCATAGGTTCCACAAAGTACAATATGAGAAAGAGCCGACATAAGACGCAAACCAACAAAAGTCCAAATGAAAAGAAACAGAAAAGGGAAAAGAAAAACAAACGTGAAACCAGATAAACGGAGGACTAATCCTCCTCAGTGGCGTCAGAGTCATCGCCAGCAGTGCCAGATGGCCCAGCAGCAGATGGTGAAATAGGGTGCTGAGACGCCATGCAGCTGCATCGAGATATAGCGCTCCAAATGGTCTGAAGGCTCTCAACCACGTAGCGCTGGAGCGGATCCATCTCCATCTCAGGTGGTGGAGGAAGAGAAGCTGTAGGAGCAGGTGTGTGGCGCGCGCGTGATCGACCCCCAGCAGTGCCAGAAGCAGGCGGACGGGCTCTAGTGGTGGAGCCTCGACGTCTAGTGGCAGGTGCAGGCTCTATGTCCTCAGCAGCAGGAGCGAAGAATAGCTGGTCGGGGTTGCCACCAATGTCTGTCAGTGCAGTGTTGGGGAGCTGAACAAGATAGTCCCCAACAGAAGTGCTAAATACCCAACGCCTATCTGGCTTAAGCCAGCGAAGATGCTCCAGGTGCGCTAAGTCCATCAGTTCGCGCGCAGTCGAGATCGAACAACTCGCTGTGCTGATCCCAAGATGTAGAAAAATCGGAGTGAGTAAACTGCCTACCGTCTCTGTCTTCCGACGACTCGTGGCTGTAGAGGTCCTGCCGCTTCCGGTAAAAGGCTTCACCTTCAGCGACTCCAAATGGTGCGCAAAAACTGCGCCAAAGTTGACCGCAAGGTCCATCTCAGGCCACTCATATGCCTCATCCTCGATGATATCCCCAATCCCAATAGACAACACAATCAGCTCGGTCACTCTCATCTTGTTAGGCTCCATCTTGCACAACAAGGTGTTGCTCAAGATCCTAACAAGACAGCGTAGGACAGGATGTCGCACGTCCATCTGCGTGGTGGTCTTGCAGTCGTAAACCCCATGCCCGAAGTGAGACCAGAAGGCATCAATGTCCAAGAACCTGCGCGGAAGCTCGCATCTCGAAAAATCCCTGTTAAAACCGTAGATGTCGCAGAGCTCCTGGAAGGAAATCCTGTATCGCACTCCACGGATCAAGAATGTCAGCACACCCTGCTGGGCAATCACTGGAGGCTCACCAGTGTAGTAAACGCGGACAGACGCGAGGAACTAGCGGACTAAGTCGGGGTATAAGTCATATTGCCGTGTAGGCATCGTCCCCAGTCCAATATTCCTGATCAAACCATCAAGCTCTCTGTCAAAGCCCAGTCGCCTCATAGAGTGCGTATCCACAAAGCGAGTGGGGCGCACATCAACGTCCTGCCAGGCGTTGTAGTAAATGGAGTCGTAGTCATCCCACTCCTCTGAAATCGGCCTGTGGGTGCAGGCCCTGCTCTCAGTAATCTCCTTATCGGAGCCCTCGTAATCATCTCTCAATCTGATCATGGCCTTCTCACTGATCTTGGGCCAAGGAGCTCTACACGCAGAGCTAGGGGCGGCTGGTGAAGAAGAACGACGTGGAGGAGGTGGAGGAATGTGGCGTAAGGAAGTGTGTGGAAGATCAAGATCCGCCTCGGCGCCAGTGATCCTCACCAAATAACGGTGGTTGAGAAGGCAAGCTTTCACAACCCCGACTTGCCAAGTGAAGCCGTCGAAGATCTTCACATTTGCGCCCACCATGTACTCGATCGGACGCTCACTAGATGGGTTCGAGCTAGAGGCTTCAGCAGCTCTTGGCCTCTTCTTTGGTCCCATCTGCATCATTGACAAACACAAGACAAGGCATAAATCCAATATCTCTCACAATCAAAGCAAAATCGGCTAAGGCAGATGATGAGCATCGACCGATACCAGGTGGTATCGATCGATACTCAGACAAGTATCGAGCAGACACGAAGAACACAAATCCAACAATTTCAAAATTTGCAAACCAAGGGTAATGAAGTGTAGGGCAGGGTTCGAATAGGCCTAGAACACAATAATCAAGTGATAAGCATCGAACAACACGAGTTCTAAGAACCTAAAAGTCGAAAATCTAAACTTGGTGCATGGAATCAAAAGTTGGAAATTCGTGTTACATACCTAGCAGATCGTTAGAAGGAATGAGAGAAAGGAATTGAGTACGAAAAACCGCACAGAATAGACACAAAAATCACTCAAAAGCGTTGAGAAACGAAGATTTGGTGAAATTTGGTGAGAGAGAGGCTCGTGTCGGTCGATAGAGGTATTGTGAGAAGAAGGAAAACCCGTAGGGTTTATAAGGAAACTTACATGGGCCGTGGGTATCGACCGATACTAGATAGTGTCGATCGATACTCGTAGCAAGTCGGTGCATTTAGGCGCATGGAGGGTGTCGATCGACACTAGGTGGTGTCGATCGATACGTCCCGTCCGAATCTGGTTCACGTGACACAACGAAACACAAAACTAGAAGTAAAAAGAAAAAGAAAGATATGTACAGACTCACCAGTGGGTTGCCTCCCACCAAGCGCTCGTTTAACGTCATTAGCTTGACTGTACTGCCGTTCATGCAGCGGGTGCATCATCCAGAGGCATCATGTGTCCATCGGGGATCTAAGTCCTCCGTAAGTAGTGTTTCACCCTTTGTCCGTTGACAGTGAACTCCTCGCCAGAGGGGTTAGTCAGGACAAGTGCACCATGTGGTCTAACCTCCTTGACAGTGAAAGGACCTGACCAACGAGAACGCAATTTTCCAGGAAACAAATGCAAACAAGAGTTATACAGAAGTACCTGATCATTGGGTTCAAAAATGCGGTGAAGGATTTTTCTGTCATGGTACGCCTTAGTCCTCTCCTTGTACAGCCTTGAGTTCTCATAGGCATGGTGCCGAATCTCATCCAGCTCGTTCAGCTGGATCAATCGCTTCTCACAGCAGGCTTGATGTCAAAATTCAGCAGCTTAGTAGCCCATGCTGCCTTATGCTCAATCTCCACAGGAAGGTGACAAGCTTTCCCATACAGCAAATGGAAAGGTGTAGTGCCCAATGGTGTCTTATAAGCAGTCCTGTAGGCCCATAGCGCATCGTCTAGCTTTGTAGACCAATCCTTCCTAGAAGTTCCCACTATCTTCTCCAGAATCTCCTTGATTTGCCTGTTAGAGACCTCGACTTGCCCACTGGTCTGGGGGTGATATGGAGTAGCCACACGATGATTCACACCGTGCTTCTTTAGTAACTTCTCGNGACGTGGTGCTTCCAGCACCTTTTACGGGTAAGGTACATCGAGGTATGCGCCCCGGTTTCTGTGGCGGGTAGATCATGATGGACTCGATGCCGAACTGCTACGTAGATAGGGTACTATTAACGAACTACCCCCCACTTGTCATCTTCTCCCTGAATCCCTTCGCGTAGAGTTGGCGGGGTGTCAGCGCGAGCTCGGTGGGCCCTCCTACACCAAGTATGTTGACTTTTGGCTGGGTTTGGACTGGATGGATCTTAATTGCTGAGATGGGNGCCTTAATTGCTGAGATAGGTCTGGCTAAATTGGGGGTGCTAAGCCCACCTCCAACAGGGAGAACCAAAAAAATCTTTATATCAATAAAAAAACCGTCGGTAAAAAGTGTTACACCAATTGAATTTGATGATAGTTTTGGTTTTTTTTTTTTTTCGTAAAGAATATAGTTTTGGGTTAGTCAAAAGTCTTCCTCTCATTCTTAGATGTAAAAGAAGCTTATGAAGCTTCGGCCTATTGTTGTTTTAGAGATTTAAAGTTCTGCTGCTTTGAATGGCGAACGAGACTTTTATGTGGCAAGTATATTTCATTTGGTCGTTTGATTTAACGAAGCTATATAACGGTCCCAATGGCTTACTGAAAAGTTGTGTAGTTGAAAGAAACATGTACAAACGGTAACCTCCGCTCTCAAGCAACTAGATGGAAACCGAGTATTAGTGATACGATGTTTTGGATTCTATCTTCTCAAATCTTTGTCACATTATTGACATTGTGTACTTTTCCTTAAACCTGTTGGAACCTTCACTTAAGTATGTCTAACAGAAAACCTATTATTCTTCAAATTATAACCAAAATTCTTTACTTTTTAGCAAAAAGCTCCCTTTTACGTTGTGAAAGGGTTAATATTGTCTCGACATGTACTTCAATTTAATATAAATAGGTATATTGATAAAGATTAGCAAAGGCACCCGTGGCCTAATGGATAAGGCGTTTGACTTCTAATCAAACGATTGTGGGTTCGAGTCCCACCGGGTGTGCTAAATATTTGTACTCGTTTTTTGGACTCCTTTTCCTCGTTTATAACGTTGAATATCACAAATGTCGGATTCAAGGGTCCACATGAGCGACCGTGGCCTAATGGATAAGGCGTTTGACTTCTAATCAAACGATTGTGGGTTCGAATCCCACCGGGCGTGTTTAGATTTTTTTCCATTCAAATCTATTTTAGTTTATCATTGATACGGTTGATAAATTTCCAACTAACTTTACTAATCAAACGTTTTAATAATTAATACATACCTTCCCTTTTGCCTATACTTCAAAGATTTTAATTATTATGTCGAAAACGTGAGAATCCTAGCAACCTCCACATTAGAAACTAGAAAGTTATAAACTTACAAAACGAATCCAAAACACCAAAATCCTAACACTAATTACATAAACCGGTGGCGCAATTCGGGTCAACCCGTTTACCCGAAGACTGTAACTCCGTCACTTCAATCTCCCTCCGGCGGAGAATCAGAACCATCCTCTCCGTCTCTAGCCTCCGTCGTTGGTTCTCGAGCTTCGCCTTCTCCATTTCTCTCTCCTTCTTGCTCCGATATCTCAGCCACTTCACTCTCTGCTTCTCCATCTCCACCGCCTCCCACTCGTACCCAACCTTCCTCTCCTCAAGCTCCAACGCTTTTCTCTTCATCCACTCCTTCTTCTCCCAAACGCTCTTCCCCGCGTCCTCCAATACACGCGCTGCCTCCTCCCTCATCTGCTTCACCGCCGGCGATACTCCTTCCACTTTCCTCCGCTTCTTCCTCGTCTCTTCCTCCTCCGTATCCTCCATCTCCGACTCCGAATCCTCCGCCATATCCGACTCTTCCTCTTCCTCACTCTCCGCGATTCTCGCCATTTTCCCTGATTCCGCCGCGTGAAAACAGCTCTGCTGAATCGGAATCTGATTCGGTTGCGGTTGCGGTTGGTCGTGACCACCGAGATGGGCGCAGCTGTTGTGATAAGCGCACATCTCTCTGAAGAAGAGATGTTTAGAATTGAGCAATTTCTTGACTTCGTCTTTCAATTTCGGGGTGAGATGATCCATGGCCTCGAGCAATCCCTGATTCTCCACGACGCGACACGCCGTCCCTTTCCCGAGGATGTCGTTGACCCTCTTGTACCTCTTGTTCAAGTCATTGAATTTGTCCTCGCACTGTTGCGGCGACACAGAGAAACCTTTCTCCACCATAGCTCTCGACACCGACTTCCACTTGCCTTTCTTCTGCTGCAACGTCCCTCCTCCGCCGCTCTTTTTCTTCGCGTCGATTTGATCGCCTAGCCCAGCTTCGTCGCCGATGTAGAAGACTGCCATGATCAGAAGCCGAACCATCGTGTCAGTCCACTTCATTCTATGCCACTGGGAGATTTTCCTCTTCCCGTCGATTCCCGCGCTGTCTTCTGGGTGGCACCCGGACCCGGAACCCGACCCGCGGTCGTCGTCGTCGCCGCCGCTTGCCGGTGACAGTTGTTTGGGTTTTGAGGTGAAAGGGTACAAGGGTTTCATCGGCCGCTGAGTCTGCTGATCGCCGGTGGTAGGATTCCCGGCGGCGGCGTAAGGATGCGGATGCTGGAATTGCACCGAATTTTGGGGGTTTTGTGGATTCTGCGGCATTTCCAAGCTCAACATTCCCGGGCTGAACCCAGAAAACAACACATTCGATTCCATCGAACTCGAATCCTAATTGGGAAAACTTTGAAATTCACCAACAAATGAAAAAAGAAAAACCCTAAAGATCGAAAAAAAATCGATGCTTTTGTCCAAGGAAAAGAATCTCTCCAAGAATTGTTAATTACAGTATCTTCGTCCGGTTCGACTTTGAATTTGCATTGCGTGTTGAAGAAAATTTGTTAAAGAGTCAAAGGATGAGAGAGGAGTAATATACAGTACGGAGAAGCAGAGCAGCTGGTTTTGGGACGTTAAAGTGGTGGTCTGAAAACTGCCCATGGTTTTGTGGTTTTGTTTTATTTTTTGTTTCCTTTTCGGGAATTGTTATTAAGAAATTTTCGTATATAAATCAAACCAAAACCAAGGGGCTGGTTTTGGGAAAACAATGGAGCTGCCTTTTTTTTTTGCCACCGTTTTACCTTTTTGTCAATAAATCCAAATTCCAAAATCCTTACATAATTTTCTTAAGATTTTTGTTTTAATTGATTCACAAATTGATGTAAAAAAAATTAAAAATTGATTCACGAATTTTAATTATAAATGACAAATATATATATACTTTTTCTTTTTCTAACCGTTGATAAAACAAATATATGCACTATTACAATCTACAACACCAATGATAATAATCAGATATAATATATACTATTAAAACAAAAACATTTTTGAAATCTGTTTCGAAACGTTCTTTATTTTTTATTTTAAAATAAATTGAACGTGTTGCTAAACATTTATTAAATCTTATAAATTTAAAAATTACAAATTAAACATATTTGAATCAATAACACTTAAATTAATTCTTATTATTCATTTCACATTTTATATATTACAACAAAAATTATCCCGCGCGGACACACGAGTTTAGAATCTAGTTTTTATTAATAGTATTTATATCATTCGATTCGAAAATGGTCAGTTGATGAACAATTTATGTCTCCAGAATCTAAAAACTAAAGGAACATAGATAGGAATCTTTAGTACTCTCATCAGAAATCAGTGTGTACTAGAGGCTAGAGCCAATGCGAACAAAATCTTTTGATAGACCAGTCAAACAGTTACTAATTTTTTTTTTTGGGTGGTAACCGAACAGTTACTAATTATTGCCCCGTTGAAAATTAACACCAAGCATCAAATACATAAATTACATGCTCATAAAGCTTTTTCGTAATGGATTGAGAGTAATAAGCCAATAACCATAGAGTCGTATCCAAAGTCCTTTTTTATTTTTTTGGCATCTTTCGTGACTTCTTCTAAAACGTTTTCTGCATTCGATTTTTCCGGCAACCGTAGTCTTCGCCAGATCCGATCGCCATAGTCTTCATGGGTCTGATCAAGTTTTGCTTCGAAAGCTAACCTTTTTATGTAGAAAGTTACAAAATAGACAGTTTCATTGGAGGTTAGCCTTAAATTATTTGCTAAATAAAAGTTATCCAAAGTCTACAACATAGCGATAAGAGCTTGTAGGAAATAAAGGTTACACATTGGGCTAGCGTGACAGGCCCGTGAGAAAAAAGCCCATCAAACAGACCCGAGAGGAAACAGAAGTCACAGATTTGTTACCCAACAGACACGAGAGCTCAAGAAGCTCAAGAACAACCATGGACACAAGCAAGACTCTGATGGGTTCTTCTACTTCCTCGGTTTAGGTTTCTCCATCACATTAAACACAGTGCATCAGAAGCTTAAAATTGAAGTCTTCACTTACCAAGAAGTACTCGTATCCAAGAACTTGAGCTCGGTTTCGAAATTCCTCCATTTCTTGCTCCGGGACTTGGATCCCGACCAGCACGTTCGCGCCTGTCTCACCCTTTTTTTAAAGAAGGAAGATTGTATAGTAAGAAGGAGCCTCGAAGTTGCATCAATGCTTTTTTCTTTTTTGTATGGTGAAATGGGAAACAAACCTGTGCACGGTAATGGAAGAGGCTAATGTTCCACCGTGGACTGAAAGAGTCCAAGAAGTTCATTAGAGCACCGGGTCTCTCAGGGAAGGTGAATCGGCATAGAACCTCCTCTTCAACACTTGATCTTCCACCCATCTGGTATATATATATATAGCGTGATTCCCATATCAACTTTGCATCAACCAGGGAACTACTTGGAAAAGTAGTAATCCTCAAGGAGAAATAAGCACAGAGAGATATCAATTTTACGGACGCACCAAGTAACGCAGGTGATCTTTCACTAAGTCACTGGTTGTGAGATTGTAAGTTCTGAGTTGAGAAGATTCCATTCTCTTCACTAGTGCTTTGAGCTCTCCGGGTGTGTGCACTCCAACACTGCACACAAAATTGTGCAGATTAGAGGATGAATAACCACTCAAGAAAGAAGGATTTTTCCAGGAACGGACTTACCTGTATAGAACAACAGCCTCCTTTTCCGAGCCACATCTATATTTGAACTCGGTTATGTTCATTGGTCCAACCTGCATCCATCAATGTATTGTTAGATGCGCTTTGTAACGAGATTAACTTCTACATGCTATAATACCAAACACACACCAGTTCACAGAATTGCTTAAAGCTTCCAGGTTTTTCCGGCAAGAGAGTAGCAAGAACAGCCTCCTGTTGCCTACCGACATTGGCGAGTTCTGTCACAATCCTCAGCTTGTCAAAGTTCATGTTTGCACCACTGGTTATGGCTACAACATTCACGTCCTTTAGGCCATAATATTTACAGTATGCTTCAGCTCCAGCGAGCGCAAGAGCCCCTGCTGGTTCTATTATGTTCCGTTTCTCCTCAAACATATCCTGTAGAGACAAGTATATGATTATCTACAATGAGCCGTGCAGATGCTAAAAAACGTATCACAAGCGATACCAACTAAAGGATATACCTTACCTTTATTGATGCACAAATAGCATCACGGGTGACAAGAACAACACCATCCATTAGCTTTCTGGAAATACGAAAAGTCTCTTCGCCAACTTCTTTAACTGCTACACCATCTGCAAAACCCCCAACCTGGTCTAGTATCACTCTCTCACCGTGATGCAGCGACAACGCCATTGCATTTGCATCCGCTGGTTCTACACCAATGATTTTCACCTGCATAACCAAGAAGTCACAATAAGAAAACAGAAGCTGCAGATCTAGATATAAAAAGAAAAAGGGAGGATTTTGTCACAATGTGACATTGCCAAAGCAATAACAGTACAAAAGAGTAGACATGTACCTCGGGAGAAACTCTCTTCACATAAGCGGCAATACCAGCTATCAAACCACCACCACCGACGGGGACAAATATAGCATGTAATGGACCCTTAGCTTGACGAGTGATCTCCATGCCGACAGTCCCTTGTCCAGCAATAACATCCGGGTGATCAAAAGGAGGTATAAACGTCAGACCCTCTTCTTCGGCTCGTTTCTTAGCATATGATTGTGCTTCATCATACGAATCCCCAACAAGAACAACCGTAGCACCCAAAT
This sequence comes from Eutrema heterophyllum, assembly GCA_002933915.1. Classification (NCBI taxonomy): domain Eukaryota; kingdom Viridiplantae; phylum Streptophyta; class Magnoliopsida; order Brassicales; family Brassicaceae; genus Eutrema; species Eutrema heterophyllum. The sequence goes on from PKMM01019937.1 coordinate 555,576, forward strand.
CCTTCACAGCTTGCCACTGTTATTTAATCCCAGAGAAGAGCATCAGATACTAAATTGAGATGAAGCAAGGATTCAAGACATTGAGAAAACCTACCTTGATTTCTGGGGTTGTACGAGGCATAGCGATCACGGCGGTGCAGCCGAGTTTACGAGCAGATAAAGCAACTCCTTGAGCATGGTTTCCAGCTGAGGAGCAGATAACCCCTTTCGCCAATTGCTCTGCTGGAAGTTTCACCATCATGTTGTAAGCTCCACGAAGCTTAAACGAGAAAACCTGATATACAGTATGTTCAAGTGACCCTTAGTTAAACACACTCAAATGTCATACAGGATTCAGCAAACAACCAAATGTATATATACTCTTTAAATGTTTCAGAAATGCCAATGAACAATGCGATTAATCCAAGAATGAAATTGGAGATTGAAAAAGGAGAAGCTTACAGGCTGCAAGTCTTCTCTTTTGAGAAACATGCGAACACCTAACCTCTCCGATAGCTTCTTCGCCAATTGCAGTGGTGATTCAATCGCGATGTCGTAAACCTTCGTGGACAGTATATTCGTCAAATACTCCATAGCCTCCGCGATGCTTCCGTTCTCGGGGTCGCTCGTACGCTCTGGAACTGCACCGAGGTAACCGGCCGGGTATTGCAGCGAACTCGGAGAGACCTTGAGACGTGGCAGAGGAGAAGCCATCGGCTGAGGCGGAGGCATAGACGTTTCGTCTCGGGAAATAACAGCCACAGGAGATACGTGATTCCGAGATCGAGTGATTCCGATAACCGGTTTTACTCGGAGGTTGATGCGGCCGTCGCAGTGGCGATTACTAGGAGGTAGCGGAATGTGGTGCAGCTGATGAGGTACGGGTTGACCTAACATTTGGCTACGGAAGGACGACGGAGCAGTTTGAAGCCGGACGGAATCCATGGCGGCTCTGGTTTATAG
>PKMM01019945.1:0-18253 GCA_002933915.1 Eutrema heterophyllum
CTGAGATTTGTCTAAGGTTCAAAACTCGAAGGAATTCCGAAACAATTAATTTAATCAATTTTTTTCCGGAACACGGGCGTTACACAAGTATTGATGGTGTTTGCCACCGAATCCCTAGTTAACCTCCTTGGATAAGTTTCCATGAGACGTGAGCATTGATAGTGTTTGCCACCGAATCCCCGGTACAATTCATTTGGCATACGTTAATGAGACACAAGTATTGATGGTTTTTGCCACCGAATTCCCGGTTCACTTCCGCGCCATCCATATCCTTTCTGCATTGAAGTACTTAACTGAAGGGAAGAGAGAGGAAAACCGTACTCACACAAACTTGTCATGGCATGCTTGAAAAAGGTGTCTTGGTCGATGTATACCAAGCCCCAAGATGAGAAAAGTTAAGTTCGTTAGGTTGAAGCCAGCGCTAAATCCTTCAGTTCCCTTATAGACATAGGCGTTTTTATGGTAGGTTGGTCCACTCACGGGTTTTCCATTTGTAAATATCTTTGGTCAATCTCTGTTAGAACGGTCAATAAATGTTAGTGTAACACGATTAGTTCCAAGAAAAGTTCATAATTTCCAAGATAATATTTTTGACTCAATAAAACGACTCAAGAAAAGTCATTAAAATGACTCAAGAAAAATAAAAATGCGTTAGTAAACGATAAATCTCCCCCCCAGACTTACTTCGCACCGTCTTAGTGTGAAAACAAATCAAATTAAGGGAGAAATAATAAATGGAGCAAGAAATGAAAAGAGGAAGATAGAGAGATGACACATTGTTTGCCATGGAAACATATGCGCTCCAAAATCTGGTAGAGCTCGGGTGGGAACATTGGGTCGGGATTTTGGTCGAGGTTTGCCTCACTTTGAGGCGCGCGTCCAGGCCAAAAAGGATCGGGTCGGAGGTTTGGTACCATGGGCCAATTTTTTTTTTTTTGGCTCAGTTTGAGGCGCAAACCCGGGTCAATACTCTCCAGGCCTGTTTCAGCGCCCATTCTTCGACCTCTTCTCGTTTCTTCTCTGTTCTTCGTCAACAACCTATTTTTTGTATTTTTAAACTTTTTTGAAAAATTCCTAAAAATAAAAATCAAATAATTAAGCATCTAATAGAGTTATAAAAATTAAAATAAAATTAGAAACCATTGTGGGTTGCCTCCCACACAGCGCTTGTTTTAAGTCGTTAGCTCGACTCCTTTTAATTAGGCGTGAGGTGCATCAGACACGGGAATATTTTCCCCGCCTTGGTCAGTATCTGCAAAATAAAGTTTGAGACGCTGACCATTTGCTATGAAATCTCCTCCAATAGGATCCCAAAGTACAACAACTCTATACGGTTTTACTTCCTTGATTTTGAAAGGACCAGACCATCTGGAACGAATTAAGCTTACTGGGAAAGAATTTTGAATCTGAGTTAAAGAGTAGAACCTTGTCATTTGGTTCAAAGGACTTTGGTATTATCTTCCTTTCATGAAAAGCTTTAGTTATTTCCTTGTAGATTTTGGTGTCCTCATAGGCCAAATGTCGAATATCTTCTAATTCATTCAACTGGATCAAACGTCTCTCAGGTGCTGTCTTGAGATTGAAATTCAGCTCCATGACCGCCCATGCTGTTTTGTATTCAAGCTCAACTGGAAGGTGACATGAGTTCCTGTAGATAAGATGAAAAGGGGTCGTTCCTAACAGAGTTTTGAAAGCCGTTATATATGCCCAAAGAGCGTCATCGAGCTTAGCGGACCAATCTTTACGTGTTTTACCGGTCGTCTTTTGGAGGATGCTCTCTAGTTCTCTATTCGAGATCTCGACCTGCCACTGGTTTGGGGATGATAAGGGGTTGCAACCTTATGTCTAACGCCATGTTTCTTCAAAAGGTTTACAAAAACTCTATTGATGAAGTGAGAACCGCCATCGCTAATCACAAAGATGATGGACTTGAACATCTTGAGAACCACACTTGAGAACCAAACTCAATTGTAGGACTTGCTATTGTCTCCACTCATGTAGACACATAGTCAACAGAAACAAGTATATATTGGTTCCCAAAAGATGTGGGAAAAATTTCCATGAAGTCGATTCCCCATACATCGAAAACTTCGACTTCTAGAATGAAATTTTGAGGCATCTCATTCCTTTTGCTTATGTTTCTCATGCGTTGGCAAGCGTCACACTTGGAGATGAATACCTGAGCATTTTTGAACATTATAGGCCACCAAAAACTACCTTGAAGAACCTTAGACACAGTTTCGAATGTAGCAAAATGACCGGCATATGCTGATCCATGACAGCCATGAAGGATACCTACAACCTCTTCTTTGGGAACACACTTCCTGAACATGCCGTCTTGACACTTCTTGTAGAGGCATGTCTCATCCCAAAAATAGTGTCATATATCTCTTAAGAACTTCTTCTTCTTGTATCCAAATAACTGTGGAGGCTTGATGTCAGTTGCAAGGTAATTGGCGATGTGACGATACTAAGGAGTTCCGAAAGCTATTGTCTTTGAAGTGGCAGGTCGTGGGGGTGCTGTATTAGGTATGGCGTTTATGGCATAGACATTTTATTTAGGCAGACGATCATCCATAGGAAGTGGTTCTTCGATCCTCATTCGGAAAAGATGATCCGCTACACCGTTTTCTGCGCCTTTCTTATTTCGTATCTCCAAATCAAACTCTTGTAGCAGGAGAATCCACCGTATTAGACGTGATTTCGCATCCTTCTTAGACAAGAGATACTTGAGAGCAGCGTTGTCCGTGTGAACAATAACCTTAGAACCCACAAGATATGATCGATACTTCTCAAATGCGAAACAATGGCGAGGAGCTCTTTCTCCGTTGTGGCATAGTTGCATTGTGCGTCATCAATAGTTTGACTAGCATAATAAATGAAATGAAGCTTCTTATCCTTCCTCTAGCATAGAACCGCTCAAACTACATAATCACTCGCATCACACAATAATTTCAAAAGGAAATTCCCAATCGGGCGATTGCACGAAGGGTGCGCTAATAAGTGCTTCCTTGATCTTGTTGGACGCAACAAGGCAATCCACATCAAACTCAAAGAGCACGTCCTTGCACAAGAGCTGAGTGAGAGGTCGACCAATTTTTGAGAAATCTTTGATAAATCTCCTATAGAATCCGACATGCCTGAGAAAACTCCTCATGCCTTTTACGTTCGTTGGGGGATGTAGGCTCACCATGACTTCGATCTTTGCCTTGTCTACTTCAATTCCTTTCTTTGATATTCGATGACCAAGAACAATCCCATCTCTCACCATGAAGTGACACTTTTTCCAATTCAGTAACAAATGTTTTTCTTCATAACGTTGTAGAACCCTACTAAGATTTGAAAAACAAGCGTTGAAAGAGGAACCATACACTGAAAAATCATCCATGAATACCTCCATTATGTCTTCTATGATGTCCGTAAAGATTGACATCATGCATCTTTCGAAGGTGGCTGGAGCATTACACAAACCGAATGGCATTCTGCGATAGGAAAAAGTGACGTAGGGGCATGTGAATGTTGTCTTTTCTTGGTCATCCGGATGGATGGGAATCTGGAAAAACCCTAAATAACCGTCAATAAAAGAATAATTAGGGTGGTTAGTGAGACGCTTAAGCATCTGATCGATATATGGTAAGGGGAAGTGATCCTTTCGAGTTGCAGCATTAAGCTTTTGGTAATCAATACACATTCAATGACCGTTTATCTTTCTCGTGGGTATCAGCTCGTCATTGTCATTCTTTACCACCGTTACTCCTCCTTTCTTTCAAACCACGTGGACAGAACTCACCCATGTGCTATCCGAAATGGCATAGATAATACATGCATCTAGAAGTTTCATTATCTCTTTCTTCACAACATATTTTAGGTTCGGATTTAGCCTCCTCTGATGTTCTATGGACGATACAGATTCATCTTCTAGATGGATTTTGTGCATACAAATATCTGGGGATATGCCCGTGATATCATCAAGTGAATACCCTAAAGCTCGGCGATGCTTTCTTAGTTCGCAAAGCAGCAAGGCTGATTCCACATTGTTTAAATAAGAATTAATAATCACATGATAAGTTTGATTAGGACCAAGAAATGCGTACCTTAGTCCGACGGGAAGCTCCTTGAGTTCGACCTTAGGAGCTTTGAGCTCACTCCAAGGATAACTTAATGATTTAGGGATGGTCTTATGTGGTGCGTGTCATCATTCTCTAAGTCGAGATACGCCACCAACTTGTCATAAGCATATGTTGAATCTATTGCCTTGGCAGAGCGCTGCGCGGCTTCGGTTAGGTACTCGTACTCTTCTTTCATTTGTGTTAGTGTAACTTCTAAAGGATCATTCAAAATTAGCTCTTCAAAGATTTCTTCAGAGGTTTCGCTTAAAAGATACACATAAAAAGAGTGTCCATCGATCGTAGGTTTTTGCAAAGACTAATCTATCTCAAACTTCATGATGAGATCACCTAAATGAAGGTTGATCTTTCCTCCTTTGACATCAATGATGGCACCAGCAGTGGCTAGAAAAGAACATCCAATGATAAGAGGATCTCTGGGCTCTTGATCCAATTCCAATACAACAAGTCAGCAGGGATTAAGGAGTTTCCGATCATGACTTGTATGTCAAGAACGACTCCAACTGGGCGTTTGACTGAACGATCCGCGAACACTAACTGAATTTTTGTGGGCTTGAAGTTTGTAATGCCGAGACGCTTAGCCACAATATATGGCATCAAGTTAACACTAGATCCCAAGTCACATAGAGAACGCCTAAAGGTGGTACCTTCGACAGTGCCCTTAATGTATTTTCTCAAAGATGGAATGATCATATAAGCGTCGACAAATGGAAGTCTTATGGTTAGTTTGACTTAAAAGGTCTTTGAGCTTTGCTTGTTCTTTCTCCTTCTTTGGTCTCTTCAGGGCACTCGGAAANCACCTCGACGGTTGGCGGTTCCTTTTCGGTTTTTTTTGGTCTTTCCACTTCATCTAACTGGGTACCACTCCTAAGTGTGATGGCAGCAACATGTTCTTTCCTTGGATTCACCTCAGCTTGGCCTGGTAGGACTCCAACTGGTTTCTTGAGAGAACCCGCGATACAAGCTACTTGGAGATCGAGTTGTTTCACATGAGAAGAAAGTGAATCAAGCTTGGTGTTGCAGTCGTAATGAATGGCATATATCTTGTCATGGATCTACTTGTTACTTTGCTTATGATCTTCGATGAATCCATATATCATAGACTCAAGATTGCTCTTTTCGCACTCCATGGGTGCTACGGTTTGAGAACCTTGCGCATATGAGAATTGCTGTCTCAGTTGGTATGAATTTCTTTGAAAACCTTGAACATACTACTGCTGAGGCTCATACTGAGTCCCTTGAGGCACATTTTTTTGATTGTAGAAGCGATCTTGAGGCTTGTAGTTTGGGTTAAAGAAGCTCCAATTACCGAAATTCTGGTTTTGCACTCTTACGTAGTTCACGTCTTTTTGTTGATTTTCTGAAAAATCAGTGAGGCATCCTTGAGAAATTTCATCACCAATGGCTGTAGTATATTTACAAGCTTGAACAAGCCCTGATTTCTCCTTAAGAAATTTAGAAATTAACGCCTTCATCTCCAAAATTTTTGTAAAGTCCGAAATGGTGTTGATGGCTTGAACGGTCTTGTCATAGCTCGACCCATTTTTGTAGTCACTCGCAGTAAAATTGTCTATGAAGACTTTTGCTTCTTTTATGTACTTGTTCATGAAGCTCCCATTACTTGCTATATCAAGGGATAACTTGTACTCATGCGCTATTCCTTGGTAAAAGATGTTCCACAAGTTACCTTCCGAAAAACCGTGTTGTGGACAATCTTTTGCATATTCTTTTAAATGCTCCAAAGCTTCATGAAATGGCTTGATTGGTCCTTTCTGAAAATCATAGATCTTAATTACTTCTTAATAGGTTCGCCCTTTGCTTGGTGAAAAATTTATTGAGGAAGGCTCATTAATACTTGATCCAAGTGGTGATCGAATGTGGTGGGAGTGACTTCATCCATCGAAGTGCTTTCCCCGCCAAAGAGAAAGTGAATATGCGACATCTAAGATAGTCCATGGAAAATCCATTAGCAATTACGGTGCTGCATAATTCTTCAAAAGAATCAACATGCACCAAGGGGTTTTCTTCAGGAAGACCTTGAAAGCGATTTTGCTTCACAAAAGGGATGACTTGCGGTTTTATCTCAAAGTCTTGATCATGAAGAGGTGAAGGGAGGATTGGATTTCGATCATTGAGAAGTGCTGGTGTTGAATCGAAATCTCCAATAGTCTCATGATTAGGCGCCAGCCGTTGGTTATCATGAGCTTGTTGTTGTTGCAAACCGACGTGAATAGGTAGTTGTCTAAATCCGACTTTTGCAAGAGGATTTTGGACTTCATCACGAGGCTGCTGATTAACGGGAATTACTCCAGGGGGTTGAGCAAGGTACGGTGGCTGCTGGTCGTGATTGTTCTCAGCCATCTTCACTCGAACTTGCACATGAAACAGTCAAAGATAAAAAACAAAGAAAAATTAAATCTGCAAAATAAAAGAAAAATCAGAAAAAACGTTTTAAACTACATTCTAATCTGAAACTTGTAGACAATCTATAAAGGTCCCCGTCAACGGCGCCAGAAAACATGATGTGGGTAAAATTTTCACCCAACTTCTACTACATGCAAGCGCACGACAAATCAAAATAGTATAGGTGGGATCGATCCACAGAGACCTCAAGTTGTACTACAAATTTATACGAATAAAATCAAGCTAAAACAAAGTATTATGGTTTAGGTTTTTCAAAATATCGAAAACTAAAATACGCAAACAAGTAATTAAAACGATGCGAATTCAATAGGAGAAAACACTAGGCTCTCGGTTAATCGCATAAATTCATAAATTAAAAAACCATTTAAATCGAATGATAGGGAAATAATAGAAACCGTTCTAGAACTCAAATCACGGATGTATAATCATTCCACTTTCGTGGCTCCGACCACTATGTTTTAACAACCTAATAGACTCAACCTTCGATGGTTATTACAAGTTGAAAACATGCATTAATTCGTTCAAGATTCAATTGTTCACAATACTCCTGTAACTCGACTTTTGGAAGGTTACGACGTATTTCTCATCAAATACTAGTACCGGCAATATAACAAGCTTTTGGAGATTATATTAACCCAAGGTCTGGTGCTAGATGATCAGAAAAGCATGCAGCATTACAAGTGAATAAAGATGAAGAAACTGATAGATATTCCAAAAGTAATCGATAAAGGCTTAAAATTCATAAATTCTTTGATTACCGACAACCTAGCAAGAGGACTACTCACAAATGATCAGAGATGAAACACAGAGAGATATAAAGCAATTCATAATCATAAACTTCAAATAAAAGCAAGAGGGTTTAGAAATCTTCTCTATATCGAAATACAAAGGCGAGATCTTCTCCTGGGAAGCTCTTGAATAAAAAAACTATGCAAAACTTATCAAAATTTTGTATAATGTTAAGAAAGGCGTGGCTGTGTTTATTGTGGTGGCTTCTTGCTAACAAGAGCCTAAGAACAAGTATTTATAGCCTTAAAGTCGACTTAGGGTTTCATTAAACCGAAAAAGGAAGTTTTTGGTTCGCATGGGCGCATGATCGGCCAAGCTTCTGGGCCAATCTCCTGGGTCGTGGTGGTGGCATCGGGTGAGAAGAGAATTCTCCGGGACGATCCCCTGGGCCGATCATGGACCTCATTTCTGCATTCACCTCCTTTGCGAGCCAGACAGACATGTCTACCGTAGAATCGATGTAACTTCCTAACCACGACTCCAAGTGACTTGAAACCAATTCCAGATGAAATTTAACTCAAAATTATATTGGTTCCAAATTTCATCTCAATTTATGCATGGGAAGGCATTCAACGAACATGAAATTTCTGATGCATATGTGCTGTCCAATTGGATAAATCCCCTTTTGTTGAGCTTTAGGTGTTTGGCTGATTTTTTGGACTTGGAAACATGTCTTGGACGTGGACAACTCCTTTTTGCCTCCATTTTGCATCTTTTCGATGATTTGACCTATCTATACTATATGAAAGCAGGAGTTTGAGGCTCCTTACGCTATCCACCTCAGCCAAAATAATCTGCCCTGATACGCTGCCACGTCAGCTATATGTTTTTTCAAACACTGGCAAAAAAATTACAAAAATCGCCTCTTCTCCTCCTCCCAAAAACGTTATGCAACAAAAACATATTCAAAACCCCTCGTCCCCCACAACGCCACGATCTCCTTCAAGCTCCATTCATCTCATGTGGTTTCCCAATCTCTCAATTTCGTAATCCCTTCAGATAACTTATGGACGGAGATGAGTAACCTCTCATTTTTTCCAACAACTTCACCGCTCATCCGCACAGGCTCTTCAAATCTGCGTCCAAGCAAGTTGGTAAGCTTCATTAACTCATCCTCCGCCGAATCGGATCAACGTTCTCAGGTTCTGCTTTAACTTCGCAATCTGAATCTTCCATAACCATTGTTCGTTTCGTTTGTCATTCTGGCTTCCTTTTTTTTTATTTTCTTCTGAATGCTTGGATTCTCCGAGGCTCTTAGGTCGAAGCAGGTTTTGTATTTTTGCGCCGAGGTTTTGTTCTTTTGTGGCTCTCAGAAATTTCATCAGTTTCGTCGCCGTCATTTTGTTTTTTATTTTCCTGCTAATTTGTTCTGATTCTGAAATTTGTGATTATTACGCTACGGGAAGAAACTTCAGAACAATGACTCATCGATTTTTATTCGATTTATGTGTTTGTGATTTGCCTAGTTTTTGAAAAATTTCTTAACTTATAGAACAGTGACGTGTGATCTATTAGATCAATCCCAAGTTAATGTCTTTTTTTTTCTTGCTTTGTTTGTAGATGGGTAAGTATCAGGTCATGAAACCAGCAAATAAGGTTGATGTTTCTGGTGTCAAATATAAAGAAGAAGACATTAAAGGTTTGTTATACAATGCAGATTCGATTATGTAGGTTAGCTGAATTTCATACACGAGTATGCAGCACAGGATATGTCATATCTGCCTGCACTTTACTGCGTTTGCTTAATTATGATTTTTTTAGTTAGCTCTTAAGAATGAGTCTTGTGCTTTTTTACATAGTTTTCTGTACTTTTTTTTGCAGCCCCTCATTTGACTGGCTTTATGTTCAAGTTGTTCGTTAAGATGCTTGAAGCGCCACTTATAGGCTCATCGATTGTAGATTCATTGAAGAAGAATAGTGGCATGACCTGTTTTGATCACACTGACTTTATGTTCATTTTCCTTTGTTATTGGTCAATACTCTTTATTTTATTTAATTGATGAAATAGTTATGTTCTTTTCCGTGTTGTGACTGGTAGATTTTTCCGTGTTGNTTATCAAAATTTTGTATAATGTTAAGAGAGGCGTGGCTGTGTTTATTGTGGTGGCTTCTTGCTAACAAGAGCCTAAGAACAAGTATTTATAGCCTTAAAGTCGACTTAGGGTTTCATTAAACCGAAAAAGGAAGTTTTTGGTTCGCAGGGGCGCATGATCGGCCAAGCTTCTGGGCCAATCTCCTGGGTCGTGGTGGTGGCATCGGGTGAGAAGAGAATTCTCCGGGACGATCCCCTGGGCCGATCATGGACCTCATTTCTGCATTCACCTCCTTTGCGAGCCAGACAGACATGTCTACCGTAGAATCGATGTAACTTCCTAACCACGACTCCAAATGACTTGAAACCAATTCCATATGAAATTTAACTCAACATTATATTGGTTCTAAATTTCATCTCAATTTATGCATGGGAAGGCATTCAACGAACATGAAATTTCTGATGCATATGTGCTGTCCAATTGGATAAATCCCCTTTTGTTGAGCTTTAGGTGCTTGGCTGATTTTTTGGACTTGGAAACATGTCTTGGACGTGGACAACTCCTTTTTGCCTCCATTTTGCATCTTTTCGATGATTTGACCTATCTATACTATATGAAAGCAGGAGTTTGAGGCTCCTTACGCTATCCACCTCAGCCAAAATAATCTGCCCTGATACGCTGCCACGTCAGCTATATGTTTTTGCAAACAGTGGCAAAAAAATTACAAAAATCGCCTCTTCTCCTCCTCCCAAAAACGTTATGCAACAAAAACATATTCAAAACCCCTCGTCTCCCACAACGCCACGATCTCCTTCAAGCTCCATTCATCTCATGTGGTTTCCCAATCTCTCAATTTCGTAATCCCTTCAGATAACTTATGGACGGAGATGACTACCCTCTCATTTTTTCCAACAACTTCACCGCTCATCCGCACACGGCTTCTTCAAATCTGCGTCCAAGCAAGTTGGTAAGCTTCATTAACTCATCCTCCGCCGAATCGGATCAACATTCTCAGGTTCCGCTTTAACTTCGCAATCTGAATCTTCCATAACCATTGTTCGTTTCGTTTGTCATTCTGGCTTCCTTTTTTTTTATTTTCTTCTGAATGCTTGGATTCTCCGAGGCTCTTAGGTCGAAGCAGTTTTTGTATTTTTGCGCCGAGGTTTTCTTCTTTTGTGGCTCTCAGAAATTTCATCAGTTTCGTGGCCGTCATTTTGTTTTTTATTTTCCTGCTAATTTGTTCTGATTCTGAAATTTGTGATTATTACGCTACGGGGAAGAAACTTCAGAACAATGACTCATCGATTTTTATTCGATTGATGTGTTTGTGATTTGCCTAGTTTTTGAAAAATTTCTTAACTTATAGAACAGTGACGTGTGATCTATTAGATCCATCCCAAGTTAATGTCTTTTTTTTTCTTGCTTTGTTTGTAGATGGGTAAGTATCAGGTCATGAAACCAGCAAATAAGGTTGATGTTTCTGGTGTCAAATATAAAGAAGAAGACATTAAAGGTTTGTTATACAATGCAGATTCGATTATGTAGGTTAGCTGAATTTCATACACGAGTATGCAGCACAGGATATGTCATATCTGCCTGCACTTTACTGCGTTTGCTTAATTATGATTTTTTTAGTTAGCTCTTAAGAATGAGTCTTGTGCTTTTTTACATAGTTTTCTGTACTTTTTTTTGCAGCCCCTCATTTGACTGGCTTTATGTTCAAGTTGTTCGTTAAGATGCTTGAAGCGCCACTTATAGGCTCATCGATTGTAGATTCATTGAAGAAGAATAGTGGCATGACCTGTTTTGATCACACTGACTTTATGTTCATTTTCCTTTGTTATTGGTCAATACTCTTTATTTTATTTAATTGATGAAATAGTTATGTTCTTTTCCGTGTTGTGACTGGTAGATTTTTCCGTGTTGTGACTGGCAACACAGTCATACCAGAAGAGCCCATGTTTAGTCCTTGTTGTGTTGTGTTTATGGGTTAAGCTTTTGATGAAGTGATTCTTGTGTGAGTTATTTAAATATTGATACCGTGATGAGGATGAGGACGTTGATGAATCACCATTTCAGGTTATTTTCTTTAGATTGGTCATACAATTATGGTTTCCCATCCCTTTTAAATCCAACTCAATGTTCTGAAACTGTCACTATATCTGAAGCATTTTGTTCCCATCTCACTGTAGTGTCTAATGGGTAGCCGTATTTTAGCATATTTCCAGGTAATTTTATGATTGTTGTTTGGTTCACTTATATCTCTATCCTAGAGTAATGAATGGGTGTCATAATCTTATTTTGCAAGGTTCCATTTAGAATACAACATGTCCGTTGAAGATAGCTCTTATAGATATGAAGAGCTTGAATTGGTTTAGTATTTGCTATACACATTCATGTGGAGTGCGTGATGATTCAGAGAAAGACAAGAAATTGTTTGTGTATCATGTCAATTCCTTACATTTCTAGGCTATTATTGCATCATGGGATACTATATATGAATTTTGCTGAGTTACTCTGCGTATTGGTTAATTATTCACTTCAATTTATAAAGGAATGAGGGAAGATGAATGAATAAGACGTATAGTTCAAGCAAAGTAGGGAAAAATTAAAAATGGATCGGGGGATATTAGTCTCGATGTAGTCAAAAAGGAAAATATACGAACAATAAGTGTACTGCTAGGCTTTCATCAGTTATTATTCTATTGGATGCTTACACTGATGCAGATAAAAAAACGAATGTAAATGAGCTTATTTTCTCCGCCAGGTAACTAATGAGCAACAACTCAAATTAAGAAAAAGCAGGTTCAAAGATCATAAGAATAAGTTTCTTTTAAGAGTTTTACATAACTTGATTTGGTTCTTTTGATTTTGCAGGAATTAATGGCTTTCTAAGGCTTTATTTGCGGTATGATCCAATGTCCTTAGCTCCCAGAAAAGACTTTAGGTAAGGTACGATTAAGGTTTATTTTTTAACAATAAAAAATTCTATACTTTAAAAAAAAAATTTGGCATACGGTTAGTGGGAATCATTTGATTGTATTGTCCTCGGTGAGGATTGTAACTTAATTACAAAAGAGAGCTTAACCGGTTTTAGAGTTAGACCTTGCCAAAAAAAAACCAAAAAAAAACTTTGTTACAGTTCAACTTTTACCTAGCCAAAGAGGCATTAGATCCTTAGATTGCTGATTGTATGATAAGAGTCTTATTTTTTTTGTCTTGTCTTGGTCAAATTTACTACAAGAAAACACGCGCATTTCTGACGGTCTTCAAACCGTCGGAATTTTCTGACGGATTACCGAGAGAATACCGGCGAATATAATTTCCTCGGAAATCGGTCGGAAAATTCCGACGGTTTGAAGATCGTCGGAAATCGGTCGGAATATTCCAACGGATTTCCGACAAAATGTCGACGAATTTATATTCGCCGGTACTCCCTTAGAAATCGGTCGGAAAATTCTGACCGTTTTAAGGCCGTCGGAAATCGGTGGGTAATTTCCAACCGATATTCGAGGGATATATAGCCGTCGGAATTTTCCGACCGATTTCCGACGGATATATATTCGTTAATGTGTAGTAGCTGTTATATAGCCGTTTGAAATTTAAAAATCCGTCAGAAATCCCTCGGAAATTAGTCGGAAAATCGCTGAATATTCCTCTATAAATATTTATCCCCCTCATTCACAACACTCACAACATACACACAGCAAAAAAAATTACACAATGTATTTTTGATCGTGGATGGACAAATCTCCGCGTGATCCCGCGACGGGGGAATTGACGGATGAGTTCGCACAAGGTGTGGAGGAGTTAATGAACTTTGCGTCAAACAATAGCATGACATCGGAATACGGTAATATGTATTGTCCTTGTACTAAATGTCGGACTCATAGATTAGTCTCTGTTAGGGAAGTAAAGAAGCACTTATATAGGACTTGATTTATGTCTGGTTACAAGATTTGGTATACCCACAGAGAAACTGATTCAATGGTGCAATATTATGGTAATTATTGTAGCACATCGGATAGGTGTGGAGGAGTTAATGAACTTTGCGTCAAACAATAGCATGACATCGGAATATGGTAATATGTATTGTCCTTGTACTAAATGTCGGAATCATAGATTAGTCTCTGTTAGGGAAGCAATGAAGCACTTATATAGGACTTGATTTATGTCTGGTTACAAGATTTGATATACATACGGAGAAACTGATTCAATGGTGCAATATTATGGTAATTATGGTAGCACATCAGATAGGTTTGGTAGTACTTTGGGTACTAAGTTAGAAGAACCAACACCGGAAGTAGATGTAAACGCATGTTACACTCAGATGGTGAATGATGTGTTTCGTGAAAACATAGCATCGTATCATGTTGAAGATGGTAACAGGATAGAGGAACCGAATTTAGAATCGCGGAAGTTTTTTGATATGCTAGATGCGTCTAAGCACCCATTAAACAAAGGATGTAGAGATGGAATATCGCCTCTATCAACTGCAAGCAGGTTGATGACTATAAAGAAGGATTTCAACTTAGCCGAGGATTGTGTTGATGCGATAGCTGATTTTTTGAGAGATATCTTACCTGAAGATAATATTTCACCGGTTTCATACTACGAGATTCAGAAGCTTGTAGCTGGTCTTGGATTACCGTATCAAATGATAGATGTGTGCATCAACAACTGTATGATATACTTGAGAAAAGACGAAAACCGGTTGAAGTGTCGCTTTTGTCACAAACCTCGGTATCAGGATACAGGTGGCAGAGTACATGTTTCACATAAACGGATGTGGTATTTGCCCCTAGCTGATAGGTTGAAGAGGTTATATCAATCTGAGCGCACGGTAGGGCCTATGAGATGACATGCAGAAGATAACTCAGATGGAGAGATTGCACATCCCTCAGATACAGAAGCATGAAACCAATTTCAAGAGGTTTATCCTAGTTTTGCGTGTGAGCCAAGGAACGTATACCTCGGCTTATCTACGGATGGATTCAAACCTTTTGGAAAGCATGTGAGGCAATAATCGTCACACCTTACAATTTGCCGTCAACTTTTTGCATGAAACGAGAGTTTTTGTTCCTCACGATCCTCGTCCCCGGTCTAGAGCATCCTAAGAGATCCCTTGATACTTTCTTGCAGCCATTAATTTATGAGTTGAGAATGTTGTGGAAAAATGGTGTTGAAGCTTTCGATGTTTCCCTGCAACAGAATTTTATGATGCGTACGGTAGTTATGTGGACCATAAGTGATTTTCCAGCATAAGGTATGCTATCTGGATGGTCGACACATGGAAGGTTGGCGTGTTTGTATTGTCAAGATAACACTGATGCGTTCCAATTGAAGAACGGACGTAAGACCTCTTCGTTCGATTTTCATCGACGATTTCTACCGCATGATCATCCATATCGTCGGAGCACAACATTGTTTAGAAAAAACAAAAAAGTTTTTGATGGTCCACCTCCTGAGTTAGATGTGAATTATATTATGACTCAATTGAGAGATTTTGGTGATGAGAGGACAGTTTCATGCAGGGGTAATGGGTATTATCCCGTTGACGGTTGTGGTGAGTACCACAATTGGCACAAGAAGAGTATTTTCTGGGATTTGCCATATTGGAAGGACCATTTGCTGCGCCATATTCTAGATGTGATGCACATTGAAAATAACTTTTTCGACAACATCATGAACACTGTTCTAAATGTGCAAGGAAAGACGAAAGATAATTTGAAGGCCATATTGGACTTGCCATATATTTTTTCCCGTAAGGAGTTGCATGTAATGGCGAAACGGGAAATCACTGCCCCTGCTTTCCGGTTGGATGCGACTTCAAAGGAGGAGTTCTTCGATTGGATTAAGTGCGGTGTCAAATTCCTAGACGGATACACATCTAACATTCGTAATTGCATTGATAGTTCAGAAGAGAAGTTTTGTGGGATGAAGAGTCATGATTGTCATGTTGTCATGCAGCGCCTCCTTCCATTTGCATTTGAAGGTTTTCTTCCTATAAACGTCCATTGAGCTATTGCAGGTACATACATTTACACTATTACGTATGTTACCATATTTTTATTTGTGATCATTATACGTAAGTTATTTAATTTTGTATGTCTACTATATATGCAAGGATCGGTGATTTCTTCCGGGATCTATGCATGAGATCACTTACATCAGCCGGAATCCGAAATCTGGAGGAAAACATACCGGTTATCCTTTGCAACCTCGAGAAAATATTTCCTCCTGCCTTTTTTGATGTTATGGAACATCTTCCTATTCATCTCCCTCGAGAAGCAGCACTTGGTGGGCCGGTTCAATACCGATGGATGTACTCTTTTGAGCGGTATATGTTCCACCTAAAGAAGAAGGTGAAAAATCTTGCTAGAGTCGAGGGTTCTATTGTCGCACAGAGCATTAATGAAGAAACTTCCAACTTTGCCGGCTACTACTTTCCAGCGCAAGTCCAAACAAAAAGTAGATGCCCCGCATGACATGATGATTGATATGCTCAAATTAATACCCTAAAAGTACTAAAGCAGTTGTCGTAGTATAGTTAGGGGTCGAACACAAGAACTCCAGAATTCACACAATAGATTATGTAGATTAGAATCAAGCTAAACCAGAAAGATGTAAATTAAAGCAGTGCGTAAAGTAAATAAGTTGTAAATCAATGGGAAAGAAGATNACTACAAAAATAGTAGAAATACTCTATAAAACGGACCTATATCATGGCCTAAAAGGGGTAAAAACCATGATATATCAATGATGGAGGGAACATAGTTAGTTATCTTGTCTATGTCCCCGATATATTTACTCAGTTTGGACGACTAAGTGGAAAAAGCAAGGATCGACGACTATTAGAGGAGAAGCAAAAGCACTTGTTGGGCCAGTAATTTGACAAACTACGACGACGTTTTGGAATATGAGAGGTACCTAATTTTTTTTTTAATCAGTTAACAAATTAAGTTTACTAGTGCTATTTTCTAATGCATTTGTTCATGCACATGATGTTCATGACCCACATACGCGATTGGTATCCAAATTACACAGAGGAAGAGCTTGATGTCGTCAAGCAGAATGACTTTGGTGATTGGTTGAAATATTATGTTAGTGTTGAATGATGCTTTATTATATAATTAAATTGTATAACTTCATTATATAAACATTGTGTCGATTATTGTCCACATGAAATTTTTACAAGTTGGTCAGATGACTGCTAGCGGGGTTTCGTTTCCGATGTGGTTAGTTGAGATGGTGAAAGGCCCGACGTTTATTGCACAGTCTTATCCGATGTATTGCACCAGAGGTATGCTTTTAAGGCTCATCGGGAAGGAAGCTCAAAGACAACTTGTAATTCTGGTATATCGTCTCAATCTGGAGAAGTTGTCTACTACGGTGTCCCTCGCGAATATTGGAGGTCTATTATCCGGGAATGATCAACTTGAGGTGCATTGCGTTCTACTGCGGTTGGTATAATCCAGTGGAAGGTCTACGCCAGGACGCATTTGGTGTTACATATGTCCACTCTCGAAGGCGACTTCAGAAATACGATCCTTTCATTCTTGCTTTACAAGCAGATCATGTTTCCTACATTCGATACCCCCGGGTTAGGAACAAGCAAAACCCTTGGACTACTGTTACGTCGATACACCCAAGGGGAAGAGTTTATGGTGTTTCCGAGCAGGACCCTTTGCAGGAAAACGCAATGGGTAACTTAGGTTCGATCCAGCTATCTCTTGAAGCTGACCTCGTGGTTGATTTCACCATGGACGGGGATTACGAGGTATTTGAGGATTCTGAGGAAGAGATCGGCGAATTTGACCAGGATTCCGATTCAGCTACGTCAGATTATTCATCGGACTCAGAGTAATTAATTTTATTTCTCTATGTATTTTTGTATATATTTTGACACAGAGTTAATTTTGGCGATTAAACACCATGTTGTTTTTCTTTTAACAAGTCATGTTGTTTCGAGTCTTTTATTTCATTGAGTCTAAGCTGATAAGACCATTATATAAGGTCATCTTGCAGCCGTGTAATGTTTTTCACCTTTTGATGAAATAAAAACCTAGTTTTCTTATAAAAACTGTGCGCCTTGGATTATGAGAGACCTTAATTTAGCAAATTAACAGAGTTTGATAAACTTTTTTTTGAATTATTATATCATGCTTTTCAATTTTTATATACTTGGTATTTTAATAAAATTTTTCCTGGCTAGATTTTTCCCGGCTAGAATGGAAATCCTGGGAAATATATCTGAATCCGTCAGAATGTCAGTACGGATCCAGTTTTAGCAGGGGATTCTGAATCCGTCGGAAATCCCTCGGAAATTTCCGAGGGATTTCCGACAGATTCATTTTTAGCCGGGTATTCAAATTTAGCCGGGGGAATGTCAGTTTTAGCCGGGGGATTCAGTTTTAGCCGGGGATTCTAAATTCCGTCAGAAATCTATCGGAAATTTTCGAGGAATTTCCGACGGACCTTGATATTTTGATGTTTTACACTTAGCATTTTTCGAGTGTAAAACAATAAAATATCAAAATCCGTCGAAAATCCCTTGGAAATTTCCGAGGGATTTCTGACGGATCCTGAAATTTACCCACGAATTTAAACCGCCAAACGAAAATTGATCAAAAATTAAGGCGGTTAATTAATTTGATTTCCGACGGATTTCCGAGGGAAAGCGTCTGTCGGAAATATTTAATCATATCTTTACGATTCGTCTTCTTCTCTTTCATTTTCTTCTCTCTTCTTCTCTCTACTTCTTCATCTCCTCTCCTCTCCCGCGAAATCTTCTTCTCTCTTCCTCTCCTCTCCTTCTTCTCTCTTCTTCTCTCGTCCTCTCCTCTCCTCGCCGCCGCCTCTGCCTCTCCACGCCGCCGC
>PKMM01019945.1:20815-33614 GCA_002933915.1 Eutrema heterophyllum
TAATAATATTTTATAATTTTATAAGATTTTTAAATATTAATTAATTTTTCATTTTCGTTTTTTATAAATTATTTAATAAATGAATAATTCAATTTATTTCTTTTTTTTAAAAAAAATTTGATTTTTTTAAAAATCCCTCGGAAATTTCCGAGGGATTTCCGACGGAATTTAGAATCGGATCGGGTTGGAACCTATCATCAAACAGATCCGATTCTAAATTCCGTCGGAAATCCCTTGAAAAATTCCGAGGGATTTTCCTTCGGAAACCCGTCGGGTTTTTGGCCCTCGGGAATCCCTCGGAATTATCCTGGATGGACTGGTCCACGAAAATCGGTCGGGTCTGTTCGTCCTCGGAAATGCCTCGGAAATCCGTCGGGTAATTCAGCCCTTGGGAATCTCTCGGAAATTTCCAAAGACTTTCCGACGGATTTCAATTTCCGAGGAGATAGTTCTGACGGCTCAAATCCGTCTGGAATAGTTGTTTCCGACATGATATCGACATATTTGGCCGTCCAGAATGGGTGTTTTTCTTGTGTTGATTGTATGATAAAAGTCAACACATTTGTTTTACACTTGCTATTATCTTGATAGCTCCCATGATATTTCTATGTTCAACTGTCAGGCACCACTTTAACATCAACAATGGAATAGCAAATTATGAATTCATAGTTTCTCTCACTTTTCCTGACCAAATCCTTGCTAGAGGGAAGATCAGCGTACATAGAAATAAGATCTTCCAAGGAACAAAATCATTGGTCATCAATTTCTCAAGGGACTCGGGGAAAGCAATAATCATTCATGATGATTCAGATGATTTGAAAAAAGTGACTTATCTACTAAAGTAAAGTTCATAATGTTGTCTTCTAAACATCATATTCTTTCTTCCTTTTTACATGTAAGACATCTTCTTCTGATTTTTTGCTTTTTTTTTTCTTCTGATTTTTTGTTTTAAATTATTATTATAATACATAAAATAAAATTATTTGGGGGAATTGAGTATTTTAGACGGATATACGGGTTGGGTTTTAGTGAATCGGATTTTTTGTTCGGTTTAGTTTCGTGGTTTGATGGTTTTGTACTGGTTTAGATTAAAAACCGCCAAAACCAACATTTGTGGGGATATAAGTTTCAAACTTTTTTTTAGGACGATTAAGGTCCTCAACTTTGTTTTCGTGGGGTTATAGTATGAGCGCATAGTTCGGGAGACATCTGATGCTATGCGATAGTTCTTGTGGGGAAATAGGTCGTCGACCCAACTAAAAATAAATGTTGCCTCATGCAAGGATCGACAAAGTTTATCAAAGCATAGAATCTGAAAACAATTCAATGAGCAGAGTAGTGAAGCTAAAAGCTCATAAGGAGTGTGCGCCATACCATATGTGGCTCTACGGTTCACTTACAGAGGCTTGAGATATTTACAAACACTTCGGTTCTCTACTAAAATAAATTTTTCTCTACAACTAAAATAATTGTTATGGGATCAATTTAATAAAATTATATATTCATAAAATTACTTTTTTCCTCTCTACCAAATTATTATTTTCATATAAACACCCGCGCGTAGCGCGGAATAACCCCTAGTATACACTTTAAAACTATAAATACAAGAAAACTACCTCAAAAAGCATAAAACCGAATAAAAATGCTTAGATAAAATACTAAAATCCTTATTAAAAACATTAAAATATAGTGTATATCAATTATCTCTCCCATTACGTCGATTATTTATATACTAGATTAGGCTGTGAGTGATACGCGAGTAAATGATAAAATAATTTAGATTTTAAAATTGATATCCCGCGTAAATATGACCCGTATAATTACATTTTAAATTAAGAGTAGCGTTTAGTTATCCAGAAATTATGTTTTGTAATTAGTAATAAAAAAATTCGAAATTGACCTATACCACCCGGTTGCACAAAATACCAAATTTATACTACCCATAAACATGATAAACATTCTTTCTAAATGAATTAGAGGGTTCCAAAAAAATTTAAAATCTTATTAACTTAAAACTGAATCTAATTGTTCAAATCTCTCTTTTTGAAAAAATATTATCGTCGAAAACTTAATTGTTCCAACATGTTAGATTCATTATGTTTTAATGTAATAATTCATTTTTAAAATTCATATCCATGAATTTTTGTCGTTGGATTATTTATAAAAAAATATCAAACACACAGTAACAAACTATTTTTTCTTATATAAATTTTATAGAAAAGATCATGAACGGAAGATGCTTGAGGGTTTTCATAGTCACAATGCTGCGCAAAAGATGGCTCATAATGACATTCAAAATGCAAATGAAAAAGAGGATGAGGCAATAGCCTCTGTTAAGATGGTCCGTCGAGGTCTCACTTTTGAGAATGAGGAAATCATGCCAGCCACATCGATGGAAACAGAAGGTATGTCTATTGAGGTTTTTGAACAATCGGAATCTCTTCAAACTAATTAGGAAATGACATGTGTGCCTTCTATTATAACATAGGTTGGTTTAGAGGAAATGGTGATTGATGCAGGGAAGGCGGAGAAAGTTTGTAATGATAAGGATAATTTGGGAGATGTGAATGCTTTGATGGCTCATGGGGATATTGATGGGGTGTTGTTGGAGAAAAAAAAAGTTTTGGAGGAGTCTACGGACTCTTTCACTACGGAGTAAAAAGTAGAAGATGACAACATTGGGAAAAAATCAGAACAAGATGGGATCAGTCAAGGTGGGAGGAAGGTCTCTAAAGCGACTGCTACTTTTTTGGGTGCTTGTTCAAAGAAGCGGACTGTGCAAATAATCATCTCTCCACGTAAGAAGGTTGATACGATTTGTCCAAGGAAGGGTTCGCTCATGGTTCAGTGATGGTTGGATAGATCCTTGACTTCAATAGAACTCACGATGAAAGATGCTAAGGCACAAGTAACCCTCGAAGGTCCTTAGGCCCAATCGTCGATGAAGGCTTTGAAACAAGGGGTAACTACGATGCTTGAAGAATCCGTGGAGAAGGATGACAAAGCGTGGGTGTTAACCCGAAGATCTTTGTGCCCCTTATCATAAGAAGAAAACTTGCAAACAATCGGATCGATGGCTGCGTCGAGTGTGATGAAAACACTCGATAAACTGAAAGATTTTTGATAGATATCCTCTAGCAAAAACGAGAGAGAAAAGAGTAAGAACTCTGAAATTTTATTGATAAAAATGATTGATTGTCTACAATGAGAAGGAGAAGAGTTTAAATAGAGATCATGTGATATTAATCACATGCCTCGAAAAAGACATAATCGAAAATGACAAGTAATTAATCTAAGAAGACTAAAGACTAAAATTAAATGTGTTGACTAAATTTGAAATGGGGAGCGGAGATGACCCTTCACATTCTTCGTCTTGAATTTGGATTTTGGTGAAGTGGTCCCGCGGAATTCTTCGGGAGATCGGACCGTTAGACCGTGTAAGCTGGTTGCCTCGTGAAAACCTCTATACGGAAAACCCATTGGGACAAAACCGTATACAGGAAAAAGAGTACAACACAACTTACACAAACGGCCAAACCTCAAGAAGAACTCGAAGATAGTGAGGTGAGGTTGGGGTGCGTAAATTGATCCTCCTTGATCCGGATGTCCTTAAGTAAGCTCCGAACCGCTCCGGCTAGCTCCGAGCCGCCGAGGCGGAGGAGGCAGCGAAGCAAGCCGCCGATCAGAGCATAAATCCGCCCACCGCCGAGGTGACGACCCAAGACTTGGTTGCTTCCGAGGCGGTGATCCCGGGGGCTGCTTCTCCTGTGGTGAATATTGTCTGTGTCGAGAAGGACGTTCCTTCCAATCCTCCCGCTTCTGCTGGNAAGATAGTGAAGTGAGGTTGGGGTGCGTAAGTTGATCCTCCTTGATCCGGATGTCCTTAAGTAAGCTCCGAACCGCTCCGGCTAGCTCCGAGCCGCCGAGGCGGAGGAGGCAGCGAAGCAAGCCGCCGATCAGAGCATAAATCCGCCCACCGCCGAGGTGACGACCCAAGACTTGGTTGCTTCCGAGGCGGTGATCCCGGGGGCTGCTGCTCCTGTGGTGAATATTGTCTGTGTCGAGAAGGACGTTCCTTCCAATCCTCCCGCTTCTGCTGGCGAGGAGAGAGTTGTGCTGGCCTTTCCGCAGATTTCCGAGCCTCCTTTGTCCTCAGCGAGGCATGAGAACGAGCCGAGCCGAGCCGAAAACGCCCCTTGTTGCAAAAAGATCAAGGGAAAACTGCCGAGAAGAAATAGCGTACCGCTCAATCTACTGCCGATCCTCCGTCTTCTATGGCGATAATTGATGATTCCGCCATGTCTGCTACCCTTCTTTCTGGAATCAATGGGCATAGGGCTAAACTCCCTCCTCTCGATAAGCTTACCGAGGAGGAGACGTATGCGAATATGGCGCTGCGTTGTACCAAGGTAGGATTTGATTCTTTGTGACAAATGTGAGTTTTGGATTTCGCTGATTTTCTTGTCTTGCAGTTTATTGCCTCTATCAATGAGATGGTGGCTGCTTACGATTCTGAAGCCCGTCGCAACAAACGCCGAGCTGACGAGGCGAAGAAGGATTCTTCGTCAGAGATTAAGAGGTTGACCAAAGTGGAAAAGCGATTTACTTCACTTTCGACCCAAGTTGCAGACCTTGAGAGGGAGAAAGCTATTCTGAGAGAGGAGGCTGAAAAATCCGCGGCCCTCGCGACCCGATGCGAGATTCGAAAGGGGAAGCTGGAAACCAATATAGCTTCCTTGAAGCAACTGATCGAGGAGAAGGATGCCTTGCATGCTGCCGAGATCGAAAAGGCTCAGAGGGACGCCAGGCGCGAGTCAGCTCATAAGTTCGAGGACTGGATTTCTAAGGCGAGGGAAGGCGTCGACAAGCTGAAAGATGCTAAGGGCAGAGAGCTCGAGTTGGCAGAGGTTAATTGTAGTTACCTGCTCATTGAACACATTCAATCGGGAAAAGTCAAGTCTCTTGATGACGAGGCGGAGAAGCTGAAATCTTAGGAAGCCGAGCTGACCGGAGGAAATTGATATGATTGAGACTTGCTTAAGGGATGAGCTGAAATTTTCTCCTATCTCGGAAGACTCTCTGCACGATGACGAGCCGACTGATCCCGTTGGGACTGTGGAGCATCTTCAGAATTTTGTTGAACCCGACACGAACCAAGTTGAATAGTTCTCTTTTGTTGTAAGGATCTGTTTTTCTTTTGATTGGTGTTAACTTTTTGTTATGGACATATGCATGGATGGCTTTATCCGATGATGAGAATGATGAGTGTAAATGCAATATATATTTGATAAAAACTTAGAAAGTATGAAAACTCGCGTTTACAAAAGATGGGATTATGTGTATACGTATCCACTCCTCCCCTTTTTAGAGAGGGGGGGACAGCTGCACCTTTCCGAAGATCGGTTGCCTACGTACCCTTTTCAGGCACTACAAGAAAACATGGTCATTTCCGACGGCCATAAATATGTCGGAAATTTCCGACGGATTTCCGACGGTATTCTGACGATATTTACATCCGTTAGAAACGTTCACCCGTCGGAAATCCGTGAGAAATTTCCGACGGATTTCCGACGAAATAGATCCGTCAGACAACTTCCGACGGATTTCCGACAGTATTTTGACGAAAATTACACCAGTCGGAAATCCGTGGGAAATTTCCGACGGAGTTCCGACAACATAGATCCGTTGGACAATATCCGACGGATTTTCGACGGATGTTCGACAGATGTTGAGGTTGCCGACAAGTTGCCGACATAATAAATATATACGTTTAAATCCGTGGGAAATCCCCAGGGATCAAGCCATGTCGTAATTCATTGTAACGAGGTGGTTCTTAGCTAAAGGAGAGTTATCTCCTTATGCGGGTCTTCCTGGGGTTTCTGTCATCGCTGCGATGTGACTATGAGGAACTTTCTTCCTCGTGATGGAGCTGGGTGGCAGGGTAGAAAATGTTGTTGTCGATTTGGGTGAACGATAGGCGTTGATGTGACCAGTCCATAATTGCTCCAGTAGTGGCTAAGAAAGGCCATCCGAGGATTACCGGAGCCNGATTTGAGACTTGCTTAAGGGATGAGCTGAAATTTTCTCCTATCTCGGAAGACTCTCTGCACGATGACGAGCCGACTGATCCCGTTGGGACTGTGGAGCATGTTCAGAATTTTGTTGAACCCGACGCGAACCAAGTTGAATAGTTCTCTTTTGTTGTAAGGATCTGTTTTTCTTTTGATTGGTGTTAACTTTTTGTTATGGACATATGCATGGATGGCTTTATCCGATGATGAGAATGATGAGTGTAAATGCAATATATATTTGATAAAAACTTAGAAAGTATGAAAACTCGCGTTTACAAAAGATGAGATTATGTGTATACGTATCCACTCCTCCCCTTTTTAGAGAGGGGGGGACAGCTGCACCTTTCCGAAGATCGGTTGCCTACGTACCCTTTTCAAGCACTACAAGAAAACATGGTCGTTTCCGACGGCCATAAATATGTCGGAAATTTCCGACGGATTTCCGACGGTATTCTGACGATATTTACATCCGTCGGAAACGTTCACCCGTCGGAAATCCGTGAGAAATTTCCGACGGATTTCTGACGAAATAGATCCGTCGGACAACTTCCGACGGATTTCCGACAGTATTTCGACGAAAATTACACCAGTCGGAAATCCGTGAGAAATTTTCGACGGAGTTCCGACAACATAGATCCGTTGGACAATATCCGACGGATTTTCGACGGATGTTCGACAGATGTTGAGGTTGCCGACATGTTGCCGACATAATAAATATATACGTTTAAATCCGTGGGAAATCCCTAGGGATCAAGCCATGTCGTAATTCATTGTAACGAGGTGGTTCTTAGCTAAAGGAGAGTTATCTCCTTATGCGGGTCTTCCTAGGGTTTCTGTCATCGCTGCGATGTGACTATGAGGAACTTTCTTCCTCGTGATGGAGCTGGGTGGCGGGGTAGAAAACGTTGTTGTCGATTTGGGTGAACGATAGGTGTTGATGTGACCAGTCCATAATTGCTCCAGTAGTGGCTAAGAAAGGCCATCCGAGGATTACCGGAGCCGGATAGATCTTTTCGACTTCGAAAACGTAGAAGTCTACGGGGGCTATGGAATCACCAATTTGTACAGGTACATCGATTGCTATCCCTTTTGGTGTGGTATGAGACTGGTTGTATATGTTGATCCTCGTTCTGGTCGGCTGGATGTGCTTGATGCTGAGGCGTTCGACAGTTGAGCTGGAGATGATGCTAAGGCAAGCTCCAGAGTCGCACATGACTTTAGTGAAATCAACGCCTTAGATGTTGCACGAGATGAGGAATTGCCCCTGTCCCAAAGTTTTGTAGAGTATCTCGATTGCTCTTCCGTGTCTTGCATAAGTGAACAGATCCCCTATTTCGGATGTGGATTTTGTGCTGTCGTGGAAGACACGTCCGAGTTCATATTCCGGGAACGCTTTGGTGAACGAGATTTCTTCGGGCATGTTACAAACTACTTGAAAGAATTCCTCGAGCTTCTCTTCGCCTATCTTATTCGGATGCTAGCATTGTGGTGCGGATATGGGAGGGGTGGGTTCGGAGGCTGAGTAAGACTCGTAGTAGGAATTCGTGGTATTGCGGCACATGAAGGAATCTATGTATGACAGATTTCCTGTCATTGGACAGTCTTGCTGGCGTGGTGGTGAGGGGATTGTGCAGTCTACGGATTTGAGACGTTTTCAGTGCTGGCTCCTTGTTGTTTGTGTATGTGGTCGTATTGACGGAGAGAATGGCATTCTTTGGGGGGCGTGGTTGGGGGTGTTCCTCTTGTTACATCGTCTTGTCTAGCTCGCCGAATTGAAGGGCGCTTCTCCTCTACCTCCGAGTCCGGGGTGGGTCTTTTACGCTTTGAGCGTCTCGGTTTATCGTTGTTTTGGCCTCCGGGTGGCGCACTCATGAAAACCGAAGCTCGGACAAAGGCGTCTTCGACTGTTGATGCTTTTTTAGTGTGATTTCTCTTCGGAATTTTAGTCATCGCCGCAACGCCCACTTCAGTGTATTAAGTGCAACTCGGTCACTTACGAATTTCTCCATTGAGAGTGCTATTTTGAAACATTCCATAAAGTGCCGCAACGACTCTGACAACCTTTGGGTTAGGGACCACAAATCAGCGTCGGAGATTCCATGTTCAGAGAAACACCTTATGAGTCCGACAGATAACTGTCGAAAGTTATGAATTGAATTTCGATCGAGCTTCGAGAATTAGTCGAGGGCGGATCCCTTGAGATGTTTCCCGAACACAAGCTATATCCATCTTCGCCCTTGATTCCTTTGGGATCGTAACGACCTATTGCCATACAGAAGGTCATTTTGTAGGCTACGGGATTTGTCGTTCCATCGTAAAATAGGATCCAACCAGGTGGCGCAAGGTTGCCTCGGAGGAGGTCGTGTTATATTCGCTCAGGTGCGTTCTTGACTGATCTTCAGCCTGGCCTCCGGGTGGAACGTCTCTCGCTTTTTCGTCTTCGGAGATAAAGTATGAAGCTCAGTGCAGAGCATCCTGGAATGTTGGAGGTGCTCTCAGAATGAGCTCCCTTCGGAAGTCCAATTTGAGATGTAGTCCCCTTTTCAGCGCGTTGACTGGGACTTGATCATCCACCTTCTCTCCTTTTGAGGCCGTGGCAACGAATCGTCCTATGAAGCTCCGCAATGGCTATGTTGATCCTTGAGTTAGGCTCCACAGGTCAGCATCGGAGGTTCCTTATCTATGAGTGCGGCGACTCTTTTTAGGAATTGAGCAGACAGTTGGCGAAAGTTGTCGATTGATTTTCGCTCTAGGTTCGAGAACCAGTCAAGTGCGGTGTCTTCTAAGTGTTCTGCGAATCGGCAACAAAATCTCGCGTTTTCTTTATTTTCCTCTAGTCCGACTCAGCACATCACCATACGGAAAATTCTAATGTGATCGTTCGGATCGGCCGACCCGTCGTAGAATGGAATTCTGAGTTTTTCCTGTGGGGAGATGATCGCCTCGGTGATTCTCGTCGTAAAGGGGGTTTCTCGTGTTTCCCTTGGCATTCGATAAACCTCAGGGACTACACCGATTGCACAGTGCTCTATTGGGCTGGAGGTTCGCTTCTCGATGCCGTTTTGAGTTGGGGCTGCTTCGGTCTCGCTTGCTTCGCGTATCCAGGGTTACCTCGTCTTTGATAACTGATCGCTTTAGTACATCCTTAGCTCATCCGCACACTGCATCTGCTCTACCCAGAGAACATTCTCTTCATCTTCTGTCAAATTGTTGTCGAAGCGTCCAGAGCCATGGATATCCTCCGAAAATGCTTCTCCCAGCTTGTTGCGTTGCTTTCGATCCATTCTCATCAGTTCGTCGACAAGTCGCATTTGCTCTATCAAGGATGTTCTTCGCGGCTTGTGGTCCTTCTTGTGCCGAGGCGAGTTCGCCGTTTATGATACAACCCAAGGTGTCAGTTCCTTCGGTTCGGGTTGTCTCGTCATTGGTATTACTTTCGGGTAGAGTTCTCATAAGCTCGGCGATTTGATGTTGTCTTCTGTGAATCGTCCGAGATGGATTGGATGAGAGCGGTTCTGCTAGTGTCACCCCTCCGGACGAGTACAGTGATTGGAATCTTCTTGCCGAGGTCATCGTAAGGATCGAGAAATCGAGGGCGGTTGGAATGAGATCGAGCCGTCGTGAGCGAGGGATATCTCCTGCGAATCTTTCCTCCCGCAAATTTTGTTTCTTGCATCCCGAGTCATTGATTCTTTCTCCTCGGTTTACTTCATCGTTGGTGTTTTAAATTATCCCGAGGTGAGATCTTGCTGGCTCAGGAGTTTGTTGATTCATTCTTAGACTCGATCGAGGTGGATTGAATAAGAGCGGCCTTGTCGCCGCAGGTGTCACCTCTCCAGATGAACGTAGTGGTTGTGGTGCCTCTTGAACTGAGGCGGCCCCATGTGTGGAAAAGTCGAGGACCATTGGTTTGGTGTTGAGCCTTGTGAGATCTCTCGAAGGAATGTCCGAGCCGAGGTTTCCAGTTTGCCAGTCACTGGTCCATCCTCCCGAGATCAACATCTTGACTTTTTCAGATAAGATTTTGTTGAGCTTGTCATGTTCCTCCGTCTTCTTTAGTAGCGAGGTGATCATGTCCTTCAATTTGGCTACGGGTGCCAACATTATTTCCACGGCTGCTACGGGGGTGCCGCTGAGATCGATCGTTCCACCGGTCGTACCTTCCGCGTTGTTGTTCACTTCCTCGCCGATTCTCTGCTGGTCTCCGGCCATATCTTCCGATCTCCTTCCTGATGTTTTCGCGAATAAGAGCTTCTTTTTTCCCACAGACGACGCCAAACTGTGAGAGTCGAAACTCACACAATTCTTTTCGAGACTTTTAGAGGGAACAAAATTTTCTTGGGGAAAAACACAGTAAGAGATCCAAAGATGGTATTTTATTGCTGTTAGAAAGCGTATGAGTACAAAAGCAAGTCGCTAGAGCTATTGCTAGGGTTTCAAGATGGGTTACAAAGATGATTATGAATACTATTTATATGAGTCTACATCGACGAGAATCTCGGAAAAAGAATATTTCCTTTTTGCTCTGTGCGGTCGCCGACTGGACAGGTAATTAATGACTTGGGCCTTTAACTTGACCTAGGAAAGTTTGATAGATGGGCCCTGTTTTGGCCCATGGGACATTCGTTCTGGCTGGCTTGTAATCTGATTGGCTCGGTTCTACTTTTCGAACCAGGCGGGATGAATTGGCCTCGGATCGGTTTTAGGCTTGATCTCGATGACGTTAGCGCTTCGGCCTCGGCTCTGTTCTTCTGGTCGAGGCGAGATATCAGCGCGATTTATGTTAATCTCGAGTGGGTGGAAACTGACCCCAATAAGCGCCAGAGATAGATCGCATGCTAGATGAGACGCAAACAACCCCCTTCACTGCTCATATCTCCGAAGCGAGAGTGTCCGACCCAGGAAAGATCAGAATCCCATTCTACGAAGGAACAACCGACGCAAAGGATCACATAACAGCTTTCCACAAAACAATGGGCCGATCAAACCTCAAGGAAAGCGAAAGAGACATCTGAAGGGAGCTACTCTCGAATGGTTCCCGAGGCTCGATCAAAATTCCATCAATAACTTTCAACAATTGTCTGCCGAATTCCTATAACAATATTCCATGTTCATGAAGCGAGGGACTTCCGATGCCGACTTATGGATCCTCTCGCAAGCACCGACAGAGACACTGCAGAATTTCATGGGCAGATTCAAGGTGGTGGTGCTAAAGGTTGAAGGCGTGAGTGACAGAGCTGCCCTCATCGCATTGAAGAAGTCGATGTGGTACAAATCAGATTTCAGAAAATAAGTCACGCTGAACACACCTCTGACGATCTAACACACTTTGCATCGAGCCTCAGATTTCATAATCGACGAGGAGGAGATGAAGATCCTCGAGGGAAAATACGAACCGACAAAGTTGACGAGCCGAAGCATCGTCTCAGCCCAAAATCCGCGAAACCCCAGGAGGATTCGTACACCATGAAGAACCCAAATTCAATGGCGCTCATAACTATCAAGTGGGAGCTGGATGAGGGAAATCCCCGTGGAACACATGGACGAGAAACTCCAGCAGTTTTGACGAGAAGGCCTACTGCGAGCATCATCAATGTTACGGACATCTGACGGCGAATTGGCGAAGCCTAGGCGCAAAGCTCGCGACCAAATTTATGGCAGGAGAGCTCAACAATTCAGTGAGCCTCAAGGACTTCGAGTGGGAAGAGGAGAATGACCAACAAAATCAACCGAACCGAGGTGCCCAGATGGAACAAAACCGAGGTGATATCCCTAAACGAGGAAGGCGAAACAACGAAGAAGAACAACAAGGTCCTCGGAGAAGGATAAACATGATAATGGGCGGATCTCGGTACTGCGCGGACACAGTATCGTCAATCAAAGCCTTCCAGCGACGAGCAGAAGCTAGTATCAACTGGTAGGAGCCTCCCAATCTTCTAAATGGCGTTATCTCGTTCGCTAAAAACGAGACCACCGAGATCGATAGGCCACACAACGATCCACTCGTCATCGAGTTAACCATCCGGGATTACGACGTGGTGAGAATATTGATAGACACGGGGAGTTCCGTCAATGATAAAGAATTTTTGTTAAGTTCATATCAATTCCTCTAATGCTTGTCATTGTAGCATAAGATGTGTCAATCCATAGGGATTAAGATTAATACATTAGGAATCCATGAAACTTCTTAACCTAGAGCAAATCTTTTTGGGTTTTTATGCTTTTAAATTAAGAAAGTAAAATGCAAGAAAGAAAAAAAAAGATAGAAATGTTACCTAATCTAGAATTTTTATGCTTCACACCCGGAAGGTGCTTGATGAAATGCTTGAACCAAACCTATTGTGAGCTTTTCACATCCTAGCGAACAAGAGTTGATGTTTATGGTGATTAGTGAACTAATTGGAATTGTTTATTAATGCTCATTGATTATCTAATTACAAAAGATAGAAGTGTTATCATATAATAAACTATCAAAGAAATGATTAACAATCAAATATTGATGACAAAGATTGCATTAAACACTATCCTAGAAGATGGAATTCACAAATATGACTAATCCATTCTCATGGCACTAATCACTTCACTAATTATCTAATTGACATAAATGATGGATACAAATTTTAGTCCCTAATTAAACCCCAAGTGCAAGGCAATTGTTGTAGTAATTATGGGTATCGAACCACAAGGAGATGAATAATACACTAAGAATGCAAGAAACTCTTTAAGCT
>PKMM01019945.1:34424-79170 GCA_002933915.1 Eutrema heterophyllum
ATCCACTCGTCATCGAGTTAACCATCCGGGATTACGACGTGGTGAGAATATTGATAGACACGGGGAGTTCTGTCAATGATAAAGAATTTTTGTTAAGTTCATATCAATTCCTCTAATGCTTGTCATTGTAGCATAAGATGTGTCAATTCATAGGGATTAAGATTAATACATTAGGAATCCATGAAACTTCTTAATCTAGAGCAAATCTTTTTGGGTTTTTATGCTTTTAAATTAAGAAAGTAAAATGCAAGAAAGAAAAAAAAAAGATAGAAATGTTACCTAATCTAGAATTTTTATGCTTCACACCCGGAAGGTGCTTCATGAAATGCTTGAACCAAACCTATTGTGAGCTTTTCACATCCTAGCGGACAAGAGTTGATGTTTATGGTGCTTAGTGAACTAATTGGAATTGTTTATTAATGCTCATTGATTATCTAATTACAAAAGATAGAAGTGTTATCATATAATAAACTATCAAAGAAATGATTAACAATCAAATATTGATGACAAAGATTGCATTAAACACTATCCTAGAAGATGGAATTCACAAATATGACTAATCCATTCTCATGGCACTAATCACTTCACTAATTATCTAATTGACATAAAATCTCATTTGCAATTAGATAATCAATGAGCATTAATAAACAATTCCAATTAGTTTACTAATCATCCTAAACATCAACTCTCGTTCGCTAGGATGTGAAAAACTCACAATAGATTTGGTTCAAGCATTTCATCGAGCATCTTCTGGGTGTGAAACGCCTAAGTTCTAGATTTGATTTCTCATTCCTAATCTAGCATTAAGAATTAACCTATGTGAAAGATATAACAAAGATCAACCTAAATCATCATCCTTAGGCCACAATCTATGCTAATGCACACAATCTATGCTATTCCTTAGGCCTAGAACACTTAAATAAGATTAATTCATTCTCATGACACTAATCCATTTGTTAATCACTTAATCAAGATCAAATTTTCGTTTGTGAAAAAATGATTAACAAGCATTAATAACAAATTCTATTAACCAAAATACACCTTAGACATCCATTCTCATGTGCTAAGATATGTAAATCCCTTATTTAGTTCTTAGGAGAATTTCATCAAACACTTTGTGGGTGAGAAATTCCCTATGTTCTAGATAAGCTTTCTCAAGACAAATATAGCATTAAGAACACTAAATAAGGAAGGAAAGCAAGGATCTAGAACCTAAATATCAACAATCAATCATCAAAATCATCTTAATCAAGCAAACTATAATCCAACAAAAAGCCTAAAGTCTGAACATGAAAAACATAAGAGAAAAAGACATACAAATAAAGAGGATGCATAAATAAAAGATAGGGGTGAATAAATCTTCTCTAGAGTGACATTTGCATGAAGAACAATCAAAATCCCTCAAAAAGAGAGTTTGGATCGAGCCTAACTCCTCCAAGAAGAAGACTTACTACAAAAATTAGGTATAGAAAGTTTAAATAGTCAAAGGGGTCAAACTGGGTCAACTCTGGTCAAACTAGGTCAACTTTGGTCAAACTGGGTCAACTATGGTCTACACCAGACGGTGGTGGTCCAGTGTGATGGCCCAATATTCTCCCTGTCTTGAGCATGGCTGAAATACCGTATGGTGACACCGGTCCATGGTTGGGCGGTGTTGGTTGCTCATCTCGCGGCCAGACAGGCATCTCCTTGGTAAAATCGCTATATCTCCTGAACCACCTATCAGAATACCTTGAAACCACTTCCAGACGACAGCTAACTCATTTTTCCATCATTGTCATGAAGACCTTTGAAGGTAAATCCGATCGGAAACTCTTCGTCTAGCCAGATGTTTCAGACACCTCGGGTGAACTCTGCATTGGGCTTTGCTCCATAACTCCAATAATCCCCAAAATGTCTTCAAGTACGTAGAAAACACTCCAAATGATGCAAGACTCACTAGGACCTAATGCAAACTAGCTAGACTCTAATTTGGACCAAACACTAAAGAAATCTACCTTAACACATGCACGAGACTCAAGCCACTAAGTTAAATGCATGCTAAAATGAGTAAAATATGAAAACATCAACTCCCCCAAACTTATTCCTTTGTTTGTCCTCAAGCAAACAAACAAGAAAAAGATGAGAAAGAGATTTGAAAATGGGAGCTCAAATCCACAAGTATCATTAAAAGAATTCAAAACTCAATGTCCAAGTTGCTAGTTCTAGGATGCAATCAAACAAGTCTACTCAAAAAGAGTTAGCCATGTCTATCCCTACATTAGTCAAGTTCAAGCCTCAACCTACACAAGAATTCTTAGCATCCATCTATTTGACATTCTTTAAATGATATAGTGAATCATGCTCATGCAAATCAAACAAACTCATTTGGTCAAGGGAATTGGTTTTGAGACATAGATGACCTCAACATATGTGTAGGAGCTCCAATTACAAGGGATCTCTCTATGAATGAGCAAGTTTCAGCAAAATGCTAAAAGTAAAAGGCAACCGGTGCATATAAGGATAAATTCTCATCTACCCAATGCCCCAAATGTCTTTAACTCCTAGGCTTCTAAGCCCATGAAGTATCACCCTAGACTACCCTTTTCCCAAATGCGTTTTGCCTTAATAACCCACACTTTTCCTTGCTCCACTTCATCTTCTTCTCACTTAGGGGAATTCTTTCTCTTTCCAATCAACACATGGCTTGGTGTCTTTCATTTCCATTCCTTTAGCTCTTCTTTTCAAATCTTATATTGCCTCATTTCTCATCACTTTGATGCCTTAGCCATCTTTTTGGCTTCTTTTCTTTTTATTTCAAACACCTAGAGGCTAACTTTCACACTTAGAGCTATTTCACTTTTATGCCACCAACCATTTCAACTTGTTGAATTCATTCCCATATTCCTTTTTCCCATCTTTTCCTTTTGTTCCACCTTTCTTTTCATTCCATTTCCCATCGTTTTCTTCTCTTTTCTCAACCAATCTCACCAACCACCCCAAAGTTTCCAAACCTATCTAGCTTATCCTAGACTAGTTCTTTGATGTTGGAACTAGATCTACATGGAAACCTATCCTTGTCGCCCTAAACTTAACACATTTTGCCAAGTTTGCTCGAAAATAAGGCCTCTCCATCACTCACTATTGATATTGGCCCGAAAGGAGGTAGGGTTTAGGGTGTGGAGAACCAATCCAATGATGGGATTTGGCTACTTGGGCCAACAAAGTGTGGTAAAAAGGAGTAAGAAGACCCAAATATGTATAAGGTAAGCCATGAGTCTATTCTTCAATGCATGATCATGATAATTGTGAGTCAAATTAAGGTTCTAGTTGATAGGGATGGACTTAATTCACAACTTGCTTCAGCTAAAACATGATCAGTGAATCACAAGATCAAAACATGGTACATTCTTGATTTCAAACTCCATCTAAGCGCATCAAACAACTAACAACTAGGACATTGAACCAAACTCTTAAAATGATACTCTACAAGGAAATTACACCATTGCTCTCAATGCAATATGCAATGCAACCTATATGCAAGCTAGACTCAATCCTAATTATGAAATGCAACTACATGATTGTCTTTTTGTGTTTCAAATTTTCAAAATTTTCCAATTTTTATGGTTTTTTATGCACTTATATGTATGCATGAGACTCAAGTATGCATAAAGGAAAATAAGATCACAAAACAAAATGTCAAATGAAACAAACCCCTCCTCCAAACTTGAATTACACCGTCTTGGTGCAACAAAAATCAAAGAGAGAGTAAAAATATGCAAGAATGTATATACAATGAAATGGAGTGAGAATCATACCTTGTATCGGAGAGAAAGATGACGTGTTGTGGCTCAAACCGTCCTTTCATCTAACACCACGACCATTGGACCCAAGAGACCCTTATTGATGCTTGTTTTGTGTCTCTAGCTTGACAAAGGATAGGCTTGGGATGTCCCAAGGGCGCGTTTAACGTCACTAGCTTGACGGTTGCTTTCTCATTTTCACTCCCTTCATGAAGATCATAAGAAAAGGGAAAAGATTAGCAACATAGAAAATAAAAATGCTCTAGTCTCAAGAAGATTCAAAATCATAATGATCAATGCTAAACCCCAATAGCAACGGCGCCAAATTGATAGATGTTTTTTGTTAAGTTCATATCAATTCCTCTAATGCTTGTCATTGTAGCATAAGATGTGTCAATCCATAGGGATTAAGATTAATACACTAGGAATGCATGAAACTTCTTAATCTAGAGCAAATCTTTTTGGGGTTTTATGCTTTTAAATTAAGAAAAGTAAAATTCAAGAAAGAAAACAAAAGATAGAAGTGTTGTATCATGGAATAAACTATCAAAGAAATGATTAACAATCAAATAATGATGACACAGATTGCATTAAACACTATCCTAGGACATGGAATTCACAAATATGACAAATTCATTCTCATGCACTAATCACTTCACTAATTACCTAATTGACATAAACTCTCGTTTGCAATTAGATAATCAATGAACATTAATAAACAATTCCAATTAGTTCACTAATCACCCTAAACATCAACTCTCGTTTGCTAGGATGTGAAAAACTCACAATAGGTTTGGTTCAAGAAGAAGACTTACTATAAAAATTAGGTCTAGAAAGTTTAAATAGTCAAAGTGGTCAAACTAGGTCAACTATGGTCAAACTGGGTAAACTATGGTCAAACTGGGTCAACTATGGTCTACACCAGACGGTGGTGGTCTGGTGTGATGGCCCAGTATTCTCCCTGTCTTGGGCATGGCTGAAATACCGTATGGTGACACCGGTCCATGGTTGGGCGGTGTTGGTTGCTCATCTCATGTCCTTGATAAAATCGCTATATCTCATGAACCACTTATCTGAATACCTTGAAACCACTTCCAGACGACAGCTAACTCATTTCTCCATCATTGTCATGAAGACTTTCGAAGGTAAATCTGATTAGAAACTCTTCGTCCGGCCCGATCTTTCAGACACCTCGGGTGAACTCTGCATTTGCCTTTGCTCCATAACTCCAATAATCCCCAAAATGTCTCAAAGTACCTAGAATACACTCCAAATGATGCAAGACTCACTAGGACCTAATGCAAACTATCTAGACTCTAATTTGGACCAAAAAACTAAAGAAATCTACGAAAACATATGCATGAGACTCAAAACACTAAGTTAAATACATGCTAAAATGAGTAAAATATGAAAATATTAGTCGACGTGATTTTCCGAGAGACACCCAGAAAAATGAACATCAAGCTGACCCGAAACCCCTAACCGGATTCTCAGGAGACACAACGATGACCCTCATCACGATCAGGCTGCCAGTCCATGCAAAAGGCGTAACGGAGATCGTAGAGTTCTTCGTAGCAGATCAACCAGTGATATACAACGTAATCTTGGGAACTCCATGGATAAACTCCATGCGAGTTGTTCCCTCCACTTACCATCTCTGCGTTAAGTTCCCGACCCTCGATGGAGTTAAGACAATATGGGGAAACCAGAAGGAGTCATGAGTCTGCTTCCTAGCCAAGCACAAACTCAGGAATCCAGTAACTGACGTAAAGGAAAACTAGAAGAAGATGACGAAAGACTGGGAACCAGCGAAGGGATTGGCTAAACTCTTATAGCAATTACAGATCACGAAGGCTCGAGATGAAGAAGTCGAGCCGACCTGCGAGCCCGTAATCTCGGTTTGCATCGATGACGCCCATCCAGATCGATGCGTAGAAATTGGAGCTAAACTGGACGAAGCAATCCGAGATGAGCTGGTCGATATTCTGGATCGGTTTTCACTAAAATTGTCATATATCTTATACCGCTCATCTAAATGACTTGAATCCATTTGTATATTAACGCTAACATCCTTATATATCTTGAAACCAAATTTGAGCTCCATTCATTCATAGGAAGTCTCCAACTGATGCTAAACTTCTGATGTATCTGCATAGTTCTGGACTGGATTCTTCTTTTAGGCATCATTTGGGTCATTTTGTATCATTTTGCGTTCTTTGCCTTATTTAGAGTTGAAATTCTAGAACTACATCAAAAATACCTTTAGGCCATAAAATCTCACCAAAATACTTATTTAAATGCATAAAAACCGTATGAAAACATGGAAAATATGGGTATATCAAATACATGTTTTTAAGACTCTTAGGGCACCACCCGCGATTTATACAGTCAGCAAATATGATTGTATTGTTGTTAGTTATAGGGAGAAGATTTCATCCTCTTTTTACCACTTATAGAAGATCTCTAAACCCTTTTTCTTATTTTATGCAATTCTCTTGTTGGGTTTAAGGGTTTTTCAAAGGCGATGGATTCTTAAATTAGGTTTTTAGATTTGGGTGTTATCTCTTAGACGTTCTTCATCTATACTTATGGTTATTGCCTGTTGCTAGACTCGCAATCTAGCTACTGATCTTAGGTTTATTTATACACCAAAATTGTTGCTAAATTGTTTGAACTAGTATTAAATGAGCTTAGCATTATAACATGCTAGAGTTTAGTGATAAAGCTTTGTAAGGTTTTCGATCTCAAACATATTGCATGTTTAACTACTTGATTGCCTACGAAAGTTGAGTAATTCAGTTGTTTAGACATACGTAATTGGGCGTTGCGAGAGCAGGTCTCTTACAGAGTCATGATTCCAGTTTAAGAGCACATCTAATTGAATTGTCCTTTTTTTGATATATCTGCATAAGACATCCATGAGCCCTTGAGAATTTCGTGCTCGCCAAAGCTTTGTTTATTGATTGCTACCATCATTGTTATTGTTTTACTTACTTATTTTAATCCATCATTTTACCCCCACAAAAACCATATTGTTGTCTTAACTTTATTCTACTTTAACATATTTGTAGTCCATGTTTTTGGTCTATGTGGATTCGATACTCTTTATACTATCGCGTTTGTTGTGCACTTGCAGAAACATTAAGAGATTCTAAGCACATCATATATCTATCTGTGTCAGAACATGCTATCAGTGCAGTACTAGTTCGGGAAGAGGAGAAAAAGCAACAAGTCACGCTTAGATGTAGAAACGAGGTGTGAATACTTAAAAAAGATTGGTATATTAATAACGGTTGCCAGAAAATTTTATCCTTACTTCCAAACACATCCTATTGTGTTAGTTAGTTCAACCTTGTTAGTGATGTTGGCTCATGATCTTGGAGTTAGAAATCTGGAGATATTCACTGGTTCATAACTAGTAGTCAACCAAACACCAAAATACTACCAAGTCCGAAATCCAAAAATAATATGATATTTAAGCATTCTCATGAATTGTTTAATTATTTATGCATTTTACTTTTCATTCATATACATGAGTCTCTCCACGTTGTAACAAACAACCATATAATATGGAGATACAGTCTCCATGGATCTGACGACAATCACCACCAGATAATTTCAGAGACATTTTCTCCACAGTTTGTGGCAAACAATCATATAATCTGAGAGAACTTTTATTATCAGGTTGTGACAAAAAAAAAATACAATTTTAGAGTAATCAGACTCGCCAAAACAAGTATCACCCACCAAGGTGCTATTAGCTACTTGGGGCATAAGTATCATCTTCAAAGTTCGTATACGACTTAGGAAAAACAGGTATTGGCCTCCCATCAAGTTGGGCCTCTATGATCAGTGTCTCACGATAGTCGTTCTCTGCCTTTATAGCATCCCAAGTATGAGCTTTTCCCCACTTATATTCTTGAATCAACTTCCATCGACAATAGATGGTTGTCGCAGGCACTACCATTTGTAATATCTTCTTCTGGTGATCAAACTCATATTGCAGCTGCGCCTTACTTTCTGTCATCGACTCAAGACGGTCTCTAAGGTCAGCAACCTGATCCTTCAATGAGTCATTCTCCACATTCTTAGTTAGGATAGCAGATTCTTGACTCGCTATCTCCAATTGGAGATCACGCTTCAGTCTAAGGTTATCATCACGCACACGACGTAGATCAACCTTTGAAACATCGAGCTCCGACTTGACGTGATTGCAAATAGACATCACCTATCAACAAAAGATAATTGCAATTTAAACACTTGCAAAGATGGAAAAATGAAACAACAATGATTGAGAAAATAAGAAAAAGAACCTCCATAATATGACTTTTCGAAAGGAGAAAAGGTTCATCGCCCTTTGAAACATTAGAAACATTGTTTTGTATATGTGAACTTCCATGGTTAACTAGATGCGGCTTTTTTGGAGAAAGAGGCAACAGTTTATCGATTTTTAGAACGTCAGGATCATCGACCCCTACATGTGAAATTTTATTGTTAGCTGGTTGCTGGTGTGGCGGAGCATGATTGAAGTCTTTTTTACCTTTTACAACGTCAATATGTTGTTGTGGCATAGAAGTCATCAAATTTTTATCGCCTTTCAATATGGTAGGATCATTTACGTTTGCATGTGAACTTTCATTGTTTACTAGAAGTTGTTGTGGAGGAGAAAGAGACAAAACTTTGTCGCTTTTAAGAACGTCTGGAACATCGATGCCTACATATGATTTCCAGTGTTAGTTTGTTGTTACTAAACCGAAGAAAACTTTAAATGTTTATTACGCTCTATAATGTTAAAATAATATATGTCTGCATGTGCTTGTGGTGGAGACGTAAACAAATATTTATCTCTACCTACATTACATGAGGAGAATAAGGCACCTAAGGTTTATTGCAATTTAAAACACCAAGAACATCTATCTTCACGTTTGAACTTCTATTTTCCACTAGATGCACTCTCAGAAGAAAATGAGACAAAGGTTTGTCGTCTTTTAACGCCATAAATATTGATTTTAATATGTGAGTTTTCATTGCTATCAAGGTGCAGTTATAAGAGATAAGGAGAAAAAAACTTATCACCTTTTAACATTACAGGAACATGTATGTCAGAATGTTGCTCTGGCAGAGAAAGCAGCGAAGGTTCATCTCCTTTTAAAACTGTAGAAACATCATTGTTTACATGCAAACTTCCATTGTTAACTAGATATGGTTTCAACAAAAAAATGAGGCAAAATTTTGTCGTCGATTAGAACGTATGGATCATTGACCTTCAACATGTGAAATTCCATTGTTAGTTGGTTAATGGTGTGGCGAAAATTGATTGAAGTCTTTATTACCTTTTACAACGTCAGTGTGTATTTGTGGTGGTGAAGTAAGCAAATGTTTTTCGTCTTTTATAACGGTAGGAACATTTATGTCTGAATCAGAACATCCATTGTTTACTTGAAGTGATTCGGGAGAAGGAGACAAAACTTTGTCGCTTTTTAAAACGTCCGGAACATCGATGCCTACATATGATTTCCATTGTTAGTTTGTTGTTAATATAGTGAAGAAAAATGCAAATGTTTATTACATTCTTATAACTTTTAAAATAATCTATGTATGCATATGCTTGTGGAGGAGATGTAAATAAAATTTTTTCGCCAATAAAATCATCATGACCATCTATATTTATATGTGAACTTTTGGAAACTATATGTGGTTGTTGTAAAGAATGAGGCAAAACTTTCCTGACATTTATCAACTCGGAATCATCTGTCTATATTACTCTGTGGAGAAGAAGGCGCCTAAGGTTTATTGCAATTTAAAACATCAATAACATCTGTCTTCACATCTGAACTTCTATTGTCGACTAGATACACATGTAAAAAAAATGAGAAAAAGGTTTGTCGCCTTTTAAAATGTGTGGTGGAAAATGCTTGAAGTCTTTATTACCTTTTACAACATCAGTGTGTTTTTGTGGCGGAGAAGTAAACAAATGTTTATCGTCTTTTATAACGGTAGGAACATTTATGTCTGAATCAGAACTTTCATCGTTTACTTGAAGTGATTCTGGAGAATGAGGCAAAACTTTGTTGCCTTTTAAAACGTCTGGAACATCGATGCCTACATATGATTTCAAGTGTTAGTTTGTTGTTATTAAAACGAAGAAAACTTCAAATGTTTATTTTGCTCTATAATGTTAAAATAGTATGTGTCTGCATGTGCTTGTGGCGGAGACATAAACAAATATTTGTCGCTACCTACATTACATGTGGAAAAGAAGACACCTAAGGTTTATTGCAATTTAAAACACCAAGAACATCTATCTTCACGTTTGAACTTCTATTTTCCACTAG
The DNA here is from genome assembly GCA_002933915.1 of Eutrema heterophyllum. Lineage (NCBI taxonomy): Eukaryota > Viridiplantae > Streptophyta > Magnoliopsida > Brassicales > Brassicaceae > Eutrema > Eutrema heterophyllum. The sequence continues at coordinate 44,542 of PKMM01019945.1, forward strand.
ATGCACTCTCAGAAGAAAATGAGACAAAGGTTTGTCGCCTTTTAACGCCATAAATATTGATTTTAATATGTGAGTTTTCATTGCTATCAAGGTGCAGTTATAAGAGATAAGGAGAAAAAAACTTATCACCTTTTAACATTACAGGAACATGTATGTCAAAATGTTGCTCTGGCAGTGAAGGCAGCGAAGGTTCATCGCCTTTTAAAACTGTAAGAACATCATTGTTTACATGAAAACTACCATTGTTAACTAGATATGGTTTCAACAAAAAATGAGGCAAAATTTTGTTGTCTATTAGAACGTATGGATCATTGACCCTCTACATGTGAAATTCCATTGTTAGTTGGTTAATGATGTGGCAAAAAATTATGGAAATCTTTATTACCTCTTACAACGTCAGTGTGTATTTGTGGCGGAGAAGTAAGCAAATGTTTATCGTCTTTTATAACGTTAGGAACATTTATGTCTGAATCAAAACTTCCATTGTTTACTTGAAGTGATTCGGGAGGAGAATGAGACAAAACTTTGTGGCTTTTTAGAACTTCTGCAACATCAATGCCTACATATGATTTCCATTGTTAGTTTGTTGCTAATAAACTGAAGAAAAATGCAAATGTTTATTACACTCTGATAACATTACAATAATCTATGTATGCATGTGCTTGTGGCGGAGACGTAAACAAATATTTTTCGCCAATAAAATCATCATGACCATCTATATTTACATGTGTATTTTTTTGGAAACTATATGTGGTTGTTGTAGAGAATGAGGCAAAACCTTCGTGGCATTTATCAACTCGGAATCATTTATGTTTACATTACTCTGTGGAGAAGAAGGCGCCTAAGGTTTATTGCAATTTAAAACAACAAAAACATCTATCTTCACATCTAAAATTCTATTGTCGACTAGATACACATGTAAAAAAAGGAGAAAAAGGTTTGTCGCTTTTTATAACGTGTGGCGGAAAATGCTTGAAATCTTTATTACCTTTTTCAACATCAGTGTGTTTTTGTGGCGGAGAAGTAAACAAATGTTTATCGTCTTTTATAACGGTAGGAACATTTATGTCTGAATCAGAATTTTCATCGTTTACTTGAAGTGATTCTGGAGAAGGAGGCAAAACTTTGTTGGCTTTTAAAATGTCTAGAACATCGATGCCTACATATGATTTCAAGTGTTAGTTTGTTGTTATTAAAACGAAGAAAACTTCAAATGTTTATTTTGCTATTTAATGTTAAAATAGTATATGTCTGCATGTGCTTGTGGCGGAGACATAAACAAATATTTGTCGCTACCTACATTACATGTGGAAAAGAAGACACCTAAGGTTTATTGCAATTTAAAACACCAATAACATCTATCTTCACGTCTGAACTTCTATTTTCCACTAGATGCACTCTCAGAAGAAAATGAGACAAAGGTTGTTCGCCTTTTAACGCCATAAATATTGATTTTAACATGTGAGTTTTCATTGCTATCAAGGTGCAGTTATAAGAGATAAGGAGAAAAAAATTTATCACCTTTTAACATTACAGGAACATGTATGTCAAAATGTTGCTCTGGCAGTGAAGGCAGCGAAGGTTCATCGTCTTTTAAAACTGTAAGAACATTATTGTTTACATGAAAACTACCATTGTTAACTAGATATGGTTTCAACAAAAAATGAGGCAAACTTTTGTCGTTTATTATAACGTATGGATCATTGACTCTCTACATGTGAAATTCCATTGTTAGTTGGTTAATGGTGTGGCGAAAAATTATGGAAGTCTTTATTACCTCTTACAACGTCAGTGTGTATTTGTGGCGGAGAAGTAAGGAAATGTTTATCGTCTTTTATAACGTTAGGAACATTTATGTCTGAATCAAAACTTCCATTGTTCACTTGAAGTGATTCGGGAGGAGAAGGAGATAAAACTTTGTCGCTTTTTAGAACTTCTGCAACATCAATGCCTACATATGATTTCCATTGTTAGTTTGTTGATAATAAACTGAAGAAAAATGCAAATGTTTATTACACTCTGATAACATTACAATAATCTATGTATGCATGTGCTTGTGGCGGAGACGTAAACAAATATTTGTCGCCAATAAAATCATCATGACCATCTATATTTACATGTGAAATTTTTTGGAAACTATATGTGGTTGTTGTAGAGAATGAGTCAAAACCTTCGTGGCATTTATCAACTCGGAATCTTTTATGTTTACCTTACTCTGTGGAGAAGAAGGCGCCTAAGGTTTATTGCAATTAAAAGCAACAAAAACATCTATCTTCACATCTAAAATTCTATTGTCGACTAGATACACATGTAAAAAAAGGAGAAAAAGGTTTGTCGCTTTTTAAAACGTGTGGCGGAAAATGCTTGATATCTTTATTACCTTTTTCAACATCAGTGTGTTTTTGTGGCGGAGAAATAAACAAATGTTTATCGTCTTTTATAACGGTAGGAACATTTATGTCTGAATCAGAACTTTCATCGTTTACTTGAAGTGATTCAGGAGAATGAGGCAAAACTTTGTTGCCTTTTAAAACGTCTGGAACATCGATGCCTACATATGATTTCAAGTGTTAGTTTGTTGTTATTAAAACGAAGAAAACTTCAAATGTTTATTTTGCTATATAATGTTAAAATAGTATATGTCTGCATGTGCTTGTGGCGGAGATATAAACAAATATTTGTCGCTACCTACATTACATGTGGAAAAGAAGACACCTAAGGTTTATTGCAATTTAAAACACCAAGAACATCTATCTTCACGTTTGAACTTCTATTTTCCACTAGATGCACTCTCAGAAGAAAATGAGACAAAGGTTTGTCGCCTTTTAACGCCATAAATATTGATTTTAATATGTGAGTTTTCATTGCTATCAAGGTGCAGTTATAAGAGATAAGGAGAAAAAAATTTATCACCTTTTAACATTACAGGAACATGTATGTTAAAGTTTTGCTCTGGCAGTAAAGGTAGCGAAGGTTCATCGCCTTTTAAAACTGTAAGAACATCATTGTTTACATGAAAACTACCATTGTTAACTAGATATGGTTTCAACAAAAAATGAGGCAAAATTTTGTCGTCTATTAGAAAGTATGGATCATTGACCCTCTACATGTGAAATTCCATTGTTAGTTGGTTAATGGTGTGGCGAAAAATTATGAAAGTCTTTATTACCTCTTACAACGTCAGTGTATATTTGTGGTGGAGAAGTAAGCAAATGTTTATCGTCTTTTATATTGGTAGGAACATTTATGTCTGAATCGCAACTTCTATTGTTTACTTGAAGTGATTCGGGAGAAGAAGGATACAACACTTTGTCGCTTTTTAAAACGTCTGGAACATCGATGTCTACATATGATTTCCATTGTTAGTTTGTTGTTAATAAACAGAAGAAAAATGCAAATATTTATTACATTCTGATAACATTAAAATAATCTACGTATGCATGTGCTTGTGGCGGAGACGTAAACAAATATTTGTCACTACCTACATTACATGTGGAGAAGAATGCACCTAAGGTTTATTGCAATTTAAAATACCAAGAACATCTATCTTCACGTCTGAACTTCTATTTTCGACTAAATGCACTCTCATAAGAGATTGAGACAAAGGTTTGTCTCCTTTTAACGCCATAAATATTGATTTCAATATGTGAGTTTTCATTGTTATCAAAGTGCAGTTGTAGGAGATAAGGAGAACAAATTTATCACCTTTTAACATTACATGAACATGTATGTTAGAATGTTGCTCTATCAGAGAAGGCACCGAAGGTTCATCGCCTTTTAAAACTGTAGCAACATCATTGTTTACATGAAAACTATTATTGTTAACTAGATATGGTTTTGACCAAAAATGAGGCAAAATTTTGTCGTCTATAAGAACGCATGGATCATTGACCCTGTACATGTGATATTTCATTGTTAGTTGGTTAATGGTGTGTTGAAAAATGATTGAAGTCTTTATTACCTTTTACAACGTCAGTGTGTATTTGTGGTGGAGAAGTAAACAAATGTTTATCGTCTTTTATAACGGTAGGAACATTTATGTCCGAATCAGAACTTCCATTGTTTACTTGAAGTGATTTGGGAGAAGAAGGAGACAACACTTTGTCGCTTTTTAAAACGTCTGGAACATCGATGCCTACATATGATTTCCATTGTTAGTTTGTTGTTAATAAACAGAAGAAAAATGCAAATGTTTATTACATTATGATAACATTAAAATAATCTACGTATGCATGTGCTTGTGGCGGAGACGTAAACAAACATTTGCCGCCAATAAAATCATCATGACCATCTATATTTACATGTAGACTTTTTTGGAAACTATATGTGGTTGTTGCAGAGAATGAGGCAAAACCTTCCTGACATTTATCAACTAGGAATCATCTATGTCTACATTACTCTGTGGAGAAGAAGGCGCCTAAAGTTTATTACAATTTAAAACATCAAGAACATCTATCTTCACATCTAAACTTCTATTGTCTACTATACACATGTTAAAAAAAAAGGAGACAAAAGTTTGTCGCCTGTTAAAACGTATGGCGGAAAATACTTGAAGTTTTTATTACCTTTTACAACATTAGTGTGTTTTTGTGGCGGAGAAGTAAGCACATTTTTATCGTCTTTTATAACGGTATGACCATTTATGTCTGAATCAGAACTTCCATTGTTTACTTGAAGTGATTCTGGAGAAGAAGGAGACAAAAATTAGTCGGCTGTTAAAACGTTTGGAACACCGATGTCTACATATGATTTCTACTGTTAGTTTGTTGTTAATATAACGAAGAAAAATGCAAATGTTTAGTACCTTTTATAACGTTAAAAGAATCAATGTATGCATGTGCTTGTGGCGGACACGGAAGCAGGTGTTTGTCGCCGTTGGAAACATCTCTGTTTACACGTGAATTTCCATTGTAAACTGGATTCGCTTGTTGTTGAGAAGGAGGCAAAAACGGGTTGACTTTTATCAAGTCAGAATCATCTATGCAAGTATTATTCTGTAGAGGAGAAGGCGTCAAATGTTTATGGTCATTTAAAACATTAACATTTGAATTTCCATTTATCTTTCCATATGAATTCCGAAGAACAATGACTGAGAGACATAGCATAATCACAACCAATAAGAACCATAGAGATCGGAGATTGGATGATGGCCAACAGTCTCGGACAAGTTTCCCAGGTTTCTTTAGTGACGCACTATCCATCTTTCCAAGAAAAGGGACTGGTAATATATATAAACAATTACTTAGTCAAAATATAAGAAATAAAAATCTCTATTTTAAAGCAACATATATATATATATATNAATGTTTATCGTCTTTTATAACGGTAGGAACATTTATGTCCGAATCAGAACTTCCATTGTTTACTTGAAGTGATTCGGGAGAAGAAGGAGACAACACTTTGTCGCTTTTTAAAACGTCTGGAACATCGATGCCTACATATGATTTCCATTGTTAGTTTGTTGTTAATAAACAGAAGAAAAATGCAAATGTTTATTACATTCTGATAACATTAAAATAATCTACGTATGCATGTGCTTGTGGCGGAGACGTAAACAAACATTTGCCGCCAATAAAATCATCATGACCATCTATATTTACATGTGGACTTTTTTGGAAACTATATGTGGTTGTTGCAGAGAATGAGGCAAAACCTTCCTGACATTTATCAACTAGGAATCATCTATGTCTACATTACTCTGTGGAGAAAAAGGCGCCTAAAGTTTATTACAATTTAAAACATCAAGAACATCTATCTTCACATCTAAACTTTTATTGTCTACTATACACATGTTAAAAAAAAAGGAGACAAAAGTTTGTCGCCTGTTAAAACGTATGGCGGAAAATACTTGAAGTCTTTATTACCTTTTACAACATTAGTGTGTTTTTGTGGCGGAGAAGTAATCACATTTTTATCGTCTTTTATAACGGTATGGCCATTTATGTCTGAATCAGAACTTCCATTGTTTACTTGAAGTGATTCTGGAGAAGAAGGAGACAAAAATTTGTCGGCTTTTAAAACGTTTGGAACACCGATGTCTACATATGATTTCTACTGTTAGTTTGTTGGTAATATAACGAAGAAAAATGCAAATGTTTAGTACCTTTTATAACGTTAAAAGAATCAATGTATGCATGTGCTTGTGGCGGACACGGAAGCAGGTGTTTGTCGCCGTTGGAAACATCTCTGTTTACACGTGAATTTCCATTGTAAACTAGATTCGCTTGTTGTTGAGAAGGAGGCAAAAACGGGTTGACTTTTATCAAGTCAGAATCATCTATGCATGTATTATTCTGTAGAGGAGAAGGCGTCAAATGTTTATGGTCATTTAAAACATTAACATTTGAATTTCCATTTATCTTTCCATATGAATTCCGAAGAACAATGACTGAGAGACATAACATAATCACAACCAATAAGAACCATAGAGATCGGAGATTGGATGATGGCCAACAGTCTCGGACAAACTTCCCAGGTTTCTTTAGTGACGCACTATACATCTTTCCAAGAAAATGGACTGGTAATATATATAAACAATTACTTAGTCAAAATATAAGAAATAAAAATCTCTATTTTAAAGCAACATATATATATATATATATATATATATACGGATCGAGGAAGAGGCTTACGATGGTAGTGTTTGACTGGTTCTACAAATCAAGAAATTATACGAGTATTTTAGAAATAAATAAATATACAGTTGGTCTTCCTTAATATCTCACATATAAGGAATATATATGTGTGTATATGCGTACCTGGGGTATTGTTAAAAAACCATGAGAGCCTGAAAAGGAATTTGAAGGAGATAAGAGGGATCCATAATATTTTAGTCTTTCTGTTGTACGGATGAGTCTCATTTCCCTTTTCAAAGAGTCGAGCAGTTTCGGTGATGTTACGAGTACAGTTAGGACAATAGAGATTATGAGTCTTATTTTGCAGTTGTATCTCTTTAAGCAACTTAGTAGGATGTTTCACTTCTCTATTCGACTTCACGTCATGCTTAACTTCAAATCCATTATCATTGCTCATTTTTTGCCTTTTATCTCATTTCCTACGTATGATAATAACAAAATTGGAAAAAAGTTAATTTTCACATATTCTTGATTACGATAATTTAAGGGAAATATGATATTTAGCTATTCATATTTATCTAGCTGCTTCATGTGAACATCGACAACACTTGTCTAGCAGATGAAGGTGACCTATGCAATATTTACTATTATCTCGTGACACAAAAAACTATTAGTAATTATGGGCCTAATTCACGTTCAAAAACTAGTTCAACAGTGGAGGATTGCCAAACATTTATATATCGTCCACAAATCTCTCAAAATCTTGATGTGGAATAAATATCATTCTAACACACTCCCTTACAGTCAGGACTGGACATCTGAAGCGTGAAGTTTGTGGGACTGGCCATCCACAGGTGTGGCCCACAGTCCAGAAATTGGAACTTGGGCTCTCATACCATATTAGTAAGTATGAGCCTATCTCACACCCAAAATTTAGCTCAAAGTGGAAGATTGCCACACATTTATATATTATCTACAAATCTCTCAAAATCCCGACGTGAGACAAATATCATTCTAACAAAAACTAATACTATCAGTATCACTATCACTATTTATAAATTTACGTGAAGATAGTTAAATACATCCAACCTATTGATATTCAAAAATGATCAAGGTAATATGTATTAGATTAATTTCTCGGTGACATTTTTGGAGACCTATATAACAAGGTAAACTTTTTTTTCTAGGTGACTAAGTTTTTTTTTTATAGTATTTTGGACGAATTTATCCCATTTATTTAGCTGTTATGGGACATGTTATCTTTTAATAGTTGTTATTTTCTCACATGGAGATCGAATTTATCTAAAAAAGTATTTATACGGTTTACATATATATTTTGAATATTGCATATAGTAGGATTATTTGTATTATGGGATAATCTATGTAGACATCTACTTCATCGAATATATTTATTTTGAATCAAGTCAATGTGTGGTTTATTATTTTTGGGACACTATAATTATATAGCGCGTTGAATATTGCTCTTCGGCTCGTCAGAGAAAGAAGAAAGTGAAGAACCTGACAGATACGTTCTTCACCAACTCTTCTTGGCACCCTACAAAAGGAAGAAATGTTAATAGCGAGGAAAAAAGGGAAAGAACCAGAGGAGAGAAGAGGGAGTCACAGACCACGACCTGCAACCGATGGGGGTGTGGCGAGCGACGCCTGGGGGCGAAGGTTCAGAGGTGCAGCGCCAGAGCGCTTCCCGTTTGTAATAGAACACATTCGGACAAACTGTGGTAACGGAAGTTGTAGAGATCAACAATCCCTGTTTGCAGGGGCGCAAAAATGCCAGGACTCTGACGCACGGTCGCACATGAAGGAATTAGGACAAACCAAGGGACTATCATGGGGCCGAAAAATGAACTTCTGCCATGGAAGACAAGGATGAAGAATACGCTTCCTATGACTTGAATTTATAGTAAGGTGAAGCGAGAAAAATATCAATTAATGGCGCCCTCGCAAAGTCATTCGCGGAATCAATAATCTCAACGCTCTTGAAGAGAAAATACGATGACGGTCCAGATGGACACGCAAAGCTAGTAGGGAATTAACACATGTCCTATGTAGCGCAATTTTTCGGAAAAGAGGAGATAAGCATTGACGCATTTCAGCAATCATTCTTTCATTTACCTCACGCTTTGGGAAAGAATAGTAAAGAAATCATTTAAGTTACATTGGGTCGGAGCCCATGAAAGTCACCACCGCCAATGGGACGTTTACTCAAATGTTCCAGTCACGGCCCCACCGTCACGACATCAACTAAAATTTAGCAAATTTACGTATGTTTTAATGATGTCCCTTCCCCTATAGCAAAATAATACTCCATGTTACCCTATGGTGTACACCTTGGCTGAACTCGGCAAAGGAATGCTTCTTGTTACCCAACGGTTGCTCCCCCACTGTCGGGCAAGGTGGGGATAGAATTTTCCCCTGGAAGCTAAGGAACGTATTTCACGCGTATTGACTATGTTTCCTAGATGGGATCATGGAACAATTTTCTTATCCAGTAAAAGGCCATTAAAGGAAGGGAATCCTTTTGGGGATAGGTACGCTCCCGCTGCCCTGGGCACAGGTGAATTCTCTCTAGGGAAAGTGGGCTTAGTTTGGAGTTGCAAAACTATAAGTTTTACGTGGTGGTGCGCTTCTTAGCCAAAAGGTGAAGATTCGAGATTTTTTTTACGGGGATGGGAATGCTCCCCGTTATCCAACAGTGCCCCCCCTGTCGTTGTAAAGAGGAGTCATTTTCTCTTGTAAAGTAAGGAACACTCCCTGTGCGTAATGACTCGGTCCCCAATCATAAACCCTTTTCTTGTCCAATAAAGGGCCATTAAGGGAGGGCATCTTCAAGGAGAGGTACGCTCTCGGCGCCCTAGGAAAGAGGTGAATTCTCTCTGGGGCTAATCGACTTAGTTAGTAGTTGCAGAATTACAAGTTTTATGCGACAATGTGTCCCCTGCTTTGCAAGAAAAAAACATCATGGACCCTAGGTCGCAGGTTTTCGACCCCAGTTCCTCTGAACTTAGGCCATGTGTGTTTCAGGTTTTCTATACTAGGTCCTATGGACTCCAGGCCTGTGTCTTCCAAACCCACGGTCCCAGGTCTCTCGGACTCATGCTCCGGCCTTCATGGCATGCTGCCTCCGAGCACTGGTCCCAGCTTCGGGAGTCTNATGAGCTCGCTTACAGAGAACTCGCGCAGTAGGGGGCAAACTGTTGGGGGTAAATAATTTCTCTTGGAGAAGACGAATCATGTAGTGACACGTGTAATAGATTATTCATCGACCACTAGACCTAATGGCGAGTCACTAAGAGATGGCGCGGCTACGAGGCTGGGTGGTCGAACCTTAGACTAGGTTATGACATGTTATATGCGGCCACCTTTTCCAAACACCGTTGGGTCAAAGGGAGTCAGCGGAAAGTAAGGGGATGAGTGGTCGAGAGTGCGGTAGTATGGAGATGAATGACTCAACAAGAACATGTGAGCTCTTCAACGTTTAACATAGACCGGACAGCAATGCCCAAGAAGGTAAATATAAACATTTTGGGGTAGCAATACTCGAGAAGGTGAGTAATAATAACTTGTAACCCTTTATACGGGTGCCGAGAAACGTAAAGGACAAGTATTCAATATCCGCGGGATTATATACTTAAATTTCACTCCAAAAATGCCATTTGAACTAAGTTGACCCTTATGATAAGGCCGCGACAAACCATGCCTAACTGATTCTCATGTGAAACAGGCAAAAGTGACATATCACTGTTCATAGGAAAGACAAAAACATGGGCGCTCTGGCCATTCGACAGCGCCAAAACCGTCGGAGTACGAAAATAGCATGCACCTTGCCAGTATCTCTGGAGCCTTTATCGAGAAGCAGAGCATAAGGGATAAGGGAGACTGGCGAAAATCACTCAAGTAAAGTACTAAACCCGGTAAGGAGGTCCGAGACCTAACCCGTCTGCGGAAATTAATCCGGTATGCGAACCCGGGTCAGGTACCTTCTATAAATATAACCCTCTCTATCTCTATGTAGATCCGGATCCGTTTTTCTCTCTCTAAACCCTTACACCAAAAACTTCTATTTGAATATATATATATTCTATTTGAATTTTGTTTGGTAATTTACTATTTTACTTTATATATATTTGTTTTGTTATACTATATTACTATTTTAGTTATACAGATCTTGACTTGTTTCGAATACGTGATACCTATAGATATTAGCGATACACATAGGTAGTAGCAGTAGTTGTTTCTTAGATCTGGCATATCGAGATCTGGATATTCTGAAATTCCAAAAGATCAAGTACGTGCCTCTAGCTATATTGTCTTCAAACAACAAAAATAGTGTTCCACAAACTTAAATTTTGTAACTATTAATATATAAAGAACCAATATAACTGGACCAACAAGATTGAAAACAGCCGAGCATTTGAATCCAAAATTGTTTTAAGGTTAAAAGCTCTTCCGATAATGTCGGAGCCAATGCATTGATTTTCTTTGCAATTACCTGTCTTTTGCGGCGGAGATTCGTTCCTTATGTGAAAACCCTTACACTTTAGTATATCAACCGAGGGGTGATTGCCATTGTCGCCGCCAGCAGAACTCGAACTTAAGCGGATGTTCTAAGGAAGAACAAGAGGACACTTATTTATATGCCCACGACTTGCTTCCTATCTCATATTTTTCTTTTTAATATTTGGTGAACCAAGGAAAATGCTAATTAATGACCGATGTCTATGGTCTTTGTCTATATGTCAAGTGCGCAAAAGTCCTGAGTTGTAAGAAATTATTATGTTGCAATTTCCTTTTTTACTTCATTGTTTATGACTCGGGAATATAGTTTAAGACTTGACTTTTCTCATTGTTTATGACTTGGAAAAAATTGTTTATGAGACATCTATTTTCTTCATTGTTTATATGACTTGGAAATATAAGAGTTGACTAATAACCAAAATTTCGAATTTGAATGTCTTTGATGTTTCAAAAACAAAACAAAACACCTCATTATTCTTGCCAACACGTAAACCTCCTATTACTCTATTAATTTGTTCAAAATGACTTAGGAAGTTGAGTTCATAAAGAAAGAAAGTTTGATCACAACTCGAGGCTTTTAATTTGTTTCAGCTTTGCAAGTAGTTGAAACAAAAGCTAAACAGGCTAGTAGTTCTAGAAATCGTGTAATATCTTGGTTCTGATGAGATGGACCCGTTTAAAATTTTGCTTTCAGAAAGCTGTTTGTTTTTGGGATTATTATATGAAAGTTATGATTGTTTTCTCATGCTTGATTTGTGCAGTGCGGATCTGCAACCATTCTGTCAGATTGTGGCTTTTGATTGTGCAAACGAGGTCCGTTTGACCCAAAACTTGGCAGGGACGTTCATAACTTATGGAACTATCTCCAGGTTGAAGGAGAACAGATTTGGACATCAATTGCATTGGAAAACGTGTTGTCACGCCGAGACCTGTTGTGATCTCTTCTATCATTCATTTGTGTAGTGTTGTGACGAATAGTCACTTGTTAAATTATTCATGCCTACGTAGACGCATATTTGTTTGATGCTTGAACCTATATATATATATATATATATTATATTTGTTTGTTTTGGATGATGTTATGAAACATTTAGGGGGTGTATTGAACTAAGCATTTAGACTGATTTGAATTAAAATAAAAAATCATATGTTATTCAAACATGGATTTAAAAAAGTCTTATAAAATCCAGTGTTATTAGATATAAGATTTGTAAATATCTCTTAAAATCCACTGTTATTAGAAATGTTTTAAATATTGAGATTTTAATGACTTCAAGGGATTTCAAGAGATTTTAGAGGAGTTTAGTAGTTAAAAATACAAAGACCCAAATCTCATGGTTTTATGTGGGATTGCAGAGAATTTTAAACCAAATCATAACAACTTCCTTAAATTCACCAAAATCATCTAAAATTTTATTAAAACTTAAATCACTCCAAATATACCCCCCTTATAAGCACTAGATTGTTAAAATGAATATTGTTAAATGATTATGTGAAGGATGAGTGTTGTAAAATATTGTTTGGGGATATTTGTATGTTTCGGCATGGTTAAAGGGAAAGGGATTGTTAGACGTTTAAGCCGTGGTAGGGGTCTAGGGAAAGAGCGGGTGCCTCTCTCAAAAGATCCAGTGATGTTTGATGGACCTGGAAGGCGTGTGGCACACCATGGATCTAGGTTGGTGGACATATTGTGGTTCTCAGTACGGCTGGTGGCAGGTGTCACAAGGGGTATCATACTGTGTTCCCAGTGCGGAAGGTGGCGGATGATATAGGGATTGGCATATTGATGCCGGTGATATAATTCCCCTAGAATCGGTACTCTTACGATTGGGTAAGGATAAGCCTTGATGCAACGAACCAAGAAGCTCCGTTGACAAGGGATGTGGATTGAGAGGTCACACAAGAGCTGTGGAAAGACTCTTGATATACAAATTTAATTCTTTAGATATTACACACCAAAGAGATCAAAAACTTGATGGATATGACACACCAACAAAGTGATCTAACTTGAGATAAGTTTTTTGATAAAAAGATATATGATTTTTGATAATGAGTTACAAAGGGTTTAAAAAGAAAACAAAGCAAAGTCTTAACTAGAACATTAACTCATCTCAAAAACTAGCAAAGAAATAAAAACTAAGTTTGAATTTTGAAAGATGACCCTTGCCCTTCCTTGGTCGAAACTTGCTCTTGCTTGGTCATGGGCTTTATCAACAAATGGGGTTTTAGAATGTGATCCATTTGCCTCATTAAAAACCTCTCTTTGGAAAACCCATTGGGATAAAACCAAAGAGGAGGGAAAAAGAGTACAAATGGGTCACATGCCCATTTGTTGATCTCCTAAGGGCATGTATCGAAACCAATGAGGTTTGAATAACATCTTATTAATCCTGGCCCAAGTGATCTTGTCGACTCCAAATGTGGTTACGTTTTCCTTCCAATTGCTTCTTTGAATTTCTTGGCTCTAGAACGAGTCATGGGTCCAACTGGTGCAACTAAAAATTCCTCAGCTACAAGCTCATCCTCAGCTACAAGCTCATCTTGATCAGGTTCAAGATCTGGTTTAAGTTCCTTATCATTAGTGTTGTTCATGATCACATCATCCCCCTCTTCTTGAAAAGGATTTGACCTCAAATCTGGATCATCTACAACAAAAGGGATCAAGTCAGAAACATTAAAGCTAGCACTTACATTATACTTACCTTGAAGATCAAGTTGATAAGCATTGTCGCTGATTCTCCTTGTTATCTTGAAGGGTCCATCGATTCTGGGCATTATCTTGGACTTTCTCTCAGCTAGAAATCGATCCTTTCTCAAGTGTACCCACACATGATCTCAAACCTCAAAGACCATCTTGCGCTTGGCCTTGTTTGCTTGCTTACCATACTGCTTAGTCTTTTCTTCCATGTTCTTCATGGCTTTTTCATGGATCTGTTTGACAAGATCAGCTTTCTTTTTCCCATCTATGCTAGTTCTTTCACTCAAAGGCAAAGGGATTAGATCCAAAAGAGATATTGGGGTAAATCCATAAACAATTTGAAATGAAGAATACTTAGAAGTAGAATGCACAAAATGATTGTATGCAAATTCAACGTGTGGTAAGCAATCTTCCCAAGTTCTCAAATTCTTTTTAATTAATGCACGCAGAAGAGTTCCCAAAGTTCTATTAGCTACTTTGTTTGTCCATCAGTTTTAGGGTGATATGTAGTTGAAAAGATTAGCTTAGTTCCCAACTTAGAGCAAAGAGTTTTCCAGAAATAGCTTAGAAACTTGGTAACTCTATCAGAAACTATAGTTCTAGGCATCCCATGCAAACGAACTATTTCTTTAAAGAACAACTCTGCTATATGCAATGCATCATCAGTCTTATTACATGCAATGAAGTGTGCCATTTTCAAGAATCTATTACCACAACAAAGATATAATCCTTTCCAGTTCTAGTCCTAGGTAACCCAAGCACAAAATTCATAGAAATATCATTCCAGGGATGAGTGGAAGGGGTAGAGGAGTATACAAACCATGGGGTTGAACCTTTGACTTAGCTTGTTTGCACATAACACATCTGCCACAGATCCTTTCAACATCTCTCTTCATGTGTGGCCAATAAAACTGATCCTGCATCACTTTAAGTGTCTTGGCAACACCAAAATGTCCCATCAAACCTCCTCCATGGGCTTCTCTAACAAACAAATCTCGAAGAGAGCAATTAGGCACACACAATCGATTATCAAAGAAGAGAAAACCATTGTGCCTATAGTAATGACCAGAAGCAAACTTTGCACAAGCTTTGTAAATTTCTTGAAAATCAGAATCAATGTCAAACATGTGTTTAAGCTGCTCAAAACCCAACAACTTAGCATCAAGAGTAGAGAGTAAAACATACCTTCGGGACAATGCATCGACAACAACATTGTCCTTACCTTGTTTGTATTTAATGACATAAGGAAATGTCTCAATGAATTCGACCCACCAGGCGTGCCTCTTGTTGAGCTTATGTTGTCCTTTCAAGTGTTTGACGGATTCATGATCAGTGTGTATAACAAACTCCTTAGGCCACAAATAATGTTGCCACGTTTGCAAAGCTCGAACTAAGGCATATAGCTCCTTGTCATATTTTGGATAGTTTAGAGTAGCTCGTCCAAGCTTCTCACTGAAATACGCAATGGGCTTCTTATCCTGCATTAAGACAGCTCCAATCCCTACACCAGTAGTGTTGCACTTAATTTCAAAGGTTTTAAGAAAATTTGGTAAAGATAAACGAGGTGCGTGTGTGAGCTTCTCTTTCAAGGCTTGCAAAGCTTTTTCCTGTGCTTGTTCCCATTCAAAACCAACGTCCTTCTTGAAAATTTCAGTGAGTGGGGCAGCTATGGTGCTAGAATCCTTTACAAAACGCCTATAGAAGCCGGCTAGCCCATGAAAACTTCTCACTTCACCAACTGTTTTTGGACTAGGCCAGTCTCTAATAGCTTTAACTTTCTCCTCGTCGACTATAATTCCATTTGCACTCACAACAAATCCTAAAAACACAAGGTTATTTTTACAAAAAGTGCATTTCTTAAGATTAGCATAGAGCTTTTCTTGTCTAAGAACACTTAGAACCAAATTCAGATGCTCTACATGCTTATCTAAACTCTTGCTGTAGACTAAGATATCATCAAAGTAAATTACAACAAAAAAACCCCTATGAATGTTCTCTGAACATGGTTTATTAACCTCATGAAAGTACTAGGTGCATTTGTTAGCCCAAATGGCATAAATAACCATTCATATAACCCCTGCTTAGTTTTAAATGCCGTTTTCCATTCATCACCTTCTTTCATCCTAATCTGGTGATATCCACTTTTTAGATCAATCTTAGAAAAGATGCTAGAACCATGTAACTCATCAAGCATATCATCTAATCTAGGAATAGGGTGTCGATACTTCATCGTAATGTTGTTGATTGCTCTACAATCAACACACATGTGCCAGCTGCCATCCTTCTTTGGCACAAGCGGAACTGGCACATCACAAGGGCTCATGCTCTCACAAATATGCCCCTTTTCCAAGAGTTCATTTACTTGTTTATGCAGCTCCTTGGTCTCAACATGATTGGTTCTATATGCTGGATGGTTTGGAAGTGAAGCTCCTGGCACAAAATCGATTTGATGCTCAATGCTTCGTATTGGCGGTAGTCCTATTGGATTATCTTCAGGGAATACATCATCATAATCCTGCAAAAGATATATCATTTCACTCGACAGAACCGGTGCAAGGTCAGTTAAGCTCAAGAGAGCTTCTTTATAAACAAACATTAGCAATGGCTGTTTTGAAATTAAAGCTTTATTAACCTCACCAGCTCCCACAAAGAAGTTTGATTGCTTTGGTTTTCGTTCTTCTTTGTGTTTTAGATGCATCTGATCTTGATAAACTTCTTGTAGTGTCATGGGAATCAGAACAGTCTTCTTGCCTTTAATTCAAATGAATGACGATTAGTGAAACCATCATGAATTACCTTTCGATCTAATTGCCACGACCTCCTAAGAAGAATGTGTCCAGCCTCCATTTGTAACACATCACATAGGATCTCATCTTCATATTTTCCAATGGCTAGAGGAACTGCCACTTGGCTGCTTACTTTCATTTCTCCACTGTCATTGAGCCATTGAAGCTGGTATTAGTTTGGATGTTTTCTCACTTCCAACCCAAGCTTCTTAACCATAGAATCACTCGCCACATTGGTACAGCTTCCTCCATCAATAATGAGTCTGCAAACTCTTCCTTGGACATGGCATCTTGTGTGGAACATGACTCCACTGGATACTCACCATTGCATCTTCTAGAGGTCACTAACTGATCCCACCAGCTGAGGGCATAATCATAGAACTCTGTTACTGCAACCCTCACTCTATTGATCTCTGTATAGTGCTGACAGTTAAAGAGCAGCTCTATCTTTTTCTCCCACTCCAAATAAGCATATGGATCGTTTTCCCATGAAAAGGTGGGATTTTGAGTTTGAGGCCTCCAAAGTTATCTTGTTGTTGAGCTCTGCCTTCTCGTGCATGTCTAGACTTTCTTTGACTATTTTGAGATGAACTACCACTATTTCCATACTAATCGTGTGTGGCTTCATCTCTTGATGTTCTCTGTTTCTCTGTGGGGGTCTCTCTTGTCCCATCCTTTGTTGTGCCCCGTTCTGTACTGGATCTGGGTGTTGATGAAGTTCTTGACGTAGGGCATTGATTTTGGTGTTCATCATCTGCTCCATCCGAGCTGAAATAGCTTCTACCAACAACTTATTGTTTTGATTGTTGCTGGTTTCTTCTTCATATTCAGACATCTTGACCTAAAACAGATCAACAAACAAATCAGCTGTAACTAGTCCTCACAAACGATTAACTCATCAAGGGTCTCTTTGTGATCAGATTAAAATTCTACAACCTTAGTGATAGATCTACACACCAACGCGAATCTGAAGAGAAAAATAATATGAGAGAGTTCGTCAAAAACTAGATCGCCACAACCTAGATCTTAAATCGAGCTTTACAAAATTAGAAACAAAAAACTAGAATGAGAAAATGAACAGATGAGAAGGATGATGATTGAATGAAATACCCAACTTTTAGAGTGTTGCTCTGATACCACTTGATATAATTCCCCTAGAATCGGCACTATTACGATTGGGTAAGGATAAGCCATGATGCAACGAACCAGGAAACTCCGTTGACAAGGGATGTGGATTGAGAGGTCACACAAGAGCTGTGGAAAGACTCTTGATATACCAAGTTGATTCTTTGGATATTACACACGAAAGAGATCGAAAACTTGCTGGATATGACACACTGATAACACCGGTTTTTTTATCATTTTTATGTATCACTTTAATATCTTATGCATGTGTTTTAACTCCGTTTTCAATGGTTTTCAATGGTTTTCAAGTGATTTCCATGTTTTAGTATTTTGAAAGACATTTTAGGTAATTTGGGATAAGAGAGTGCATTTCGGAACAAAAGTACGTTTTTGGATAAACTCGGACCGTCAGAAGTCTTGCAATCAAAGAAGACCTTCTCACCATCTGATTATCACCAAAATTTGGACAAAACAAAGTAGATACAACCAGCTTTCAAATACAATTGGATTGGAGACGATCCAATAGTTGGATCCTTAAATATATCTGAAACACTGAAGGTAGATGAAGCTGCCCCGAAGAGAAGTCAACCCCGGCTGGAAGAGCCCGACTCGCGGCCAAGCTTCGATCTGCCGCGTCTGGAGGAGCTCGACCCGTGGCCAAACCACTGTTCTCCATGGCCATAAGCCACGCACCCGCGGCCAAGCCCTGCTGCGGCCAAGCCCTGCTGCGACCAAAACGAGTCTTTTCTTCACCCGAGGTCATAACCGTATTTCCACATCAAACCCTAAACGAAGCCAAGGCTATATAAACTTATTTTAAGGTCTTTTACGACAGACACAACATTAGACATTTTTCTTTAACGCTTTGAGGCAGAAGCAATACTCTTGCACTTTGTTCTTCGGTTTAGAGCAAGAATTCTTTATTTGAGTTCTTCGATAGAGAAGCTTTCTTCATCCCTTTTTTTTACTATTTTCTTTTCAATATATTGATTATATTTACCTCAGTTATGGCTGAGTAGTTCTTTTGTTGGGTATAAGGTTTCAAAAGGGCTTTCATAATTCGATTTCTTATTAAGTTTTTAGACTAGGATATCGATTAGGGTTCTTNATATGACACACTGATAACACCGGTTTTTTGACCATTTTTATGTATCACTTTAATATCTTATGCAGGTGTTTTAACTCCGTTTTCAATGGTTTTCAAGTGATTTCCATGTTTTAGTATTTTGAAAGACATTTTAGGTAACTTGGGATAAGAGAGTGCATTTCGGAACAAAAGTACGTTTTTGGATAAACTCGGACCGTCAGAAGTCTTGCAATCAAAGAAGACCTTCTCACCATCTGATCATCACCAAAATTTGGACAAAACAAAGTAGATACAACCAGCTTTCAAATACAATTGGATTGGAGACGATCCAATAGTTGGATCCTTAAATATATCCGAAGCACTGAAGGTAGATGAAGCTGCCCCGAAGAGAAGTCAACCCCGGCTGGAAGAGCCCGACTCGCGGCCAAACTTCGATCTGCCTTGTCTGGAGGAGCTCGACCCGTGGCCAAACCACTGTTCTCCACGGCCATAAGCCACGCACCCGCGGCCAAGCCCTGCTGCGACCAAAACGAGTCTTTTCTTCACCCGAGGTCAAAACTGTATTTCCACATCAAACCCTAAACGAAGCCAAGGCTATATAAACTTATTTTTAGGTCTTTTACGACAGACACAACATTAGACATTTTTCTTTAACGCTTTGAGGCAGAAGCAATACTCTTGCACTTTGTTCTTCGGTTTAGAGCAAGAATTCTTTATTTGAGTTCTTCGATAGAGAAGCTTTCTTCATCCCATTTTTTTACTATTTTCTTTTCAATATATTGATTATATTTACCTCAGCTATGGCTGAGTAGTTCTTTTGTTGGGTATAAGGTTTCAAAAGGGCTTTCATAATTCGATTTCTTATTAAGTTTTTAGACTAGGATACCGATTAGGGTTCTTTGTTTTATCCTTTCTCTTAATGCATGTTTGCTTGATTGATCTTCTTGCAACTAAACTTAGGTATTTTTAGAACTACGAAAGTACTGGATCCATATGCTTGACCTAGGGTAAACGAGCAAAACCGTCACAAGATTTCGAAAGTATACTTGTGGAGGAGTTGTGAGCGTTAACGACTTTTGAGTATAATTACTAACTTTTTGCGCGGGCGGAGTCGAAAGCTACCTGTCGAGTATTAAAGTTGTAGGTGTGTAGGGTGTACGAAAGTAAACTACACATAGTGTCCGTGTTCCAAGTTCAAGAATCCAAAGACGACAAAAAGGTCACTTTAGAAATCCTAGCAAAGTCTTAGTAGAAATCGGCTATGGACCCTAGAGAATACCCGTTGTCCAACGTTTTGTTTAATTGTTTTACAACCTTGTTTTAATTATTTGCTTGCTTAGTGTCTGCTTTATTTCATCGCTTAACTTAGTTTATTTTCCTAGCTACAACCGTGACAACAAAACCCATAAAAATATAGCTTACGTCTAGACACAAGTTAGAAATCGTTAGAAATTAGACAACGTCACCCCGTGGATTCGATCCCTAAATACTATTTCGCGTGTTGTACTCTTGCACCCTAGTTAAAGGTTAAATCGAGCACGTCGGTACCCATTCCACATGTGTCAAGTTTTGGCGCCGTTGCCACCGGGGATTGTTTTATTTGTTTAATTTCGTATTCTAATTTCTGCTCTAGACAATTTTTGGTTTTCAAGCTCTTTGTTGCTCTTTTGACATTATCCTTTATCTTTGTGTTTTGTTCTATGGTGCATGAACACTAGGAGAACTCCTAGAGAAACCGTACCGCAACTAGACGATATCGACAGACACGAGAGAGAACTCCAAAGAATCAAAAGAACTTTAAGGATGGCCGAGAACGACCGTCCGGAAGATCAACTAAACCGTGATCAACTTGATCACGAGGATGACCGTGATATTTCGGATCACGAAGAGGAACAAGAGGCTGTCCATGGTGCTAATGACCAGCCATAACTCGATCCCGAAGAAAACCAAAACCAAAACCAAAATGCTGAAAATCCTAGGCGATAACTTCCCGTCGATCGTGACGCAGCAAGGAACGATGCTCAAGCTAATGCACCGATTCCTCCTAATGGCGAGAACGCCAACCGTCCTGTCTTACCCGCTAATCCTCTAAGGAGATAAGCGTGTAACCGTATCATTGCTGATTTTGATGCACCATATCAACACTTCCAAAACCGAGCCGCAATTCAACTTCCTTGACCTCATAGGAACGATTTTGAGACCAAACCTCAAATCATTGCTTTGATTAAGAAAAACCAATTTCATGGAGTTACCACCGAGCATCTGATGGAGCATATCGAGTTGTTCGAAGAGATTTGTAGCACGACGAGAACAAACCAAGTTCCCGCCGATTATGTGAAGTGTAAGCTTTTTCATTTTTCTTTAGCCGATAAAGCTTATTGTTGGTTGAAATCTTTGCCCGCAGGATCTATTACTAATTGGGAAGAGTGCAAAGTCGCCTTCCTAAACCATTTCTACACCAATTCGAGATCCAACTCATTTAGAAACAAAATTCAAAGTTTTCATTAACAACAGGTGGAATCTTTCCATGAAGCGTGGAAACGTTTCAAGGAGTACGAGAGAGATTGCCCTCACCACGGTTTTTCCGGTCCGAATTTTCTCAACACTTTCTACCGAGGCTTATTACCGAAATATCAACTTTCCCTCGACACGACCAGCAATGGAGACTTTTCCATGAAGACCATCAACCAAGGAAGAGCTCTCATCGAGAATCTTGCTATGGCTAATAGCAACAATTCTCTCGACTATGATAGATCGACTGATCGAATGCACCGGAATCCAAGGAGATAGCCGAGCTAAAGAACATGATGAATCAACTTCTCAAGAAGCAAAATCACCAAGTACACGCTTGTGAAGCTACCGTTGGATGCGAAGATGATGCTTACAACGAACCCGACAACAACGGTTCGTATTCTCAAGAAGAGGAAGTTAACTATGTGGTGCGCAAGGTTATCATCAAGGCCGTTTCAACAACAGATTCAACAACAACTTCCGCAACGCCAACTTCAATCATCTTTCATACCGAAATCAGAACGTGGAGAACTTCCAAGATCAACTTTATCCTCAACAATCCAAGCCTTTTCAAAACCAGTTCCAAAACGGGAACTATGGAGGAAATGGAAACTTCCAACCACGACCACCTTTCAACGCTCAAGCTGCTCCTTACAACAACTCAAACACGCAGCAACAAGGTACTTCTAACACTTAATTTGCTGCCCAAATAGTGAAGCTCGAGCAATCAATTCAACTACTCGTTCAAATCAACGAGAAGACGGCGAAAGATTTTAACGTAAGGGTAGAATGTACGTACAATGACTTGAATGGGAAGTTCGAATCTCTTTCGACCCATGTCAAGAAGTTGGATATGCAAGTCTGTCAAACCGCGGACTCATCTAAGAGACCGAACGGAGCTTTGCCCGGAAGAGTAGAAGACAACCCGAAGAGATTTTGCAGCGTGATTACTACCGTGCCCAAGAAGGAAGTCAAAAATGAACCGAAGCAAGGAGAAGCTTTGAAATTCGTCCCACTCTATGGAAGAGCCAATACCGAGTCCACCATGGTTCGAGAACCACCATTTGAGGTACCAAAACAAACACCATTTCAAAGGCTAAAAAAAGTCGATGATCCATGACATTTTTCTTTCTCTTGCTCGATTTCTGGAATAAATTTTGCAGATTGTCTATGTGATTCGGGAGCCAACGTCAACATCATGTTAAAGATGTTTGCCGAGAAGCTTGGTATAAAAACTCTCACACCCTCTATCGTGAGCGTTATTTTTGGAGATTTATCACAAAAGAAGCCCAAAAGAGTGATTCATGACCTTCAACTACTCGTTGAGAACAAGATTGTTCCCGCTGATTTTCAAGTACTCGAGATAGATCGAGACAAAGATAGACCATTGATTTTTGGTCAACCGTGCTTAGCTACCGTTGGCGCCATCCTTGATCACGCCAACCTTCATGTTGTTTTCTTGAATATGGATCGAAGAAAGTTCTATCCTACTGTCCTGGACGGAACTCCAAGCCCGAAGGACAAACACAAGAAGAAAAAGTCGATCCTTCGTAAGAAAAACGAGAAAGACGAGTCAACTAAGCCAAAAACTCCAAAGGTAAGTCAACCTTCTATTTCTAAACCGTTTGCAAAAATCAGGATCACCATTCCACCCGACTTAAGAGACTCCAAGGAAGAGCGAGTGGAAGGGATGATCGAGAAAACGAAGCAAGCTCTTCAAAACGCCAAGATTCCGATAAAACGCGTAAAGAATAAAGGGATACAAGACATAGGCGAACCACATTTCAAATTCGATGAAACCCAAGGAACGTTTGTTACCGCGACATCTTCTGCTCGTGCCTAGATCCCACCAAAAGTTGAGCTAACGACTTTAACTAAAGCACTTGATGGGAGGCAAACCATTTGGTACGTTTCTTTCTTTTATTTTACCGTTCTTTTTCTATTAACGTTTTTTTGTTTAGTATTTCAGGCTTTATATAAAAATCCAAAAACATTTAAAAAATCATAAAACGCAAAAAATGAAGAAGACGTTCGAAACGGATCGAGAAACACCAAGGAAACGAGGGAGAAGACACTCCCAAGACGAAGGCCACTCGGCCGCGGCTGGAGCAGCCCGACCCACGGCGAAGAGGCCATCGACCGCGCCTTCGTGGGCTGATCGCGTGGTGAACGGACGATTGACCGTGGGTGGAAGGAGCCGACCCGCGGCGAAGAGAGGTTTGGCCGCGGTCGCGTGGGCACATCACACGACCGCGGCCAAACCTGTTTTCGACCCAAACTTCAACCCGACCTTTCCCGAACCATTCCCGACTTTGAACCATGCAATCCCGACATGTTCCCGACACAAAATTGAACCATCGCAGTTTAATTCCTGTGTCCCGCTAAGGTATTTCCCGAAAATATTTTTGAAAAACATAAAACTTTTTTTTGCATAAAAACAACTTTTCAAAGACAAAAAAAGTATTTCAAGATTAAAAGCTCTATTTCCTCTTCTCTTCCAAGAGATTTGGAGATTTTGAGCAAGAACAACTTTTCCAATTTCAAAGCTTTTACCAAAATTCTTTGGTCCATTCTCAAGGAGATTCCAATTCCACATCTATCTCATCTCTTCCAACAAGGTATGAACTTAGAACTCTACTTTTTCATATGAGCTAAACCCTAAGGTTTTAGCACTTAATTATTATGGATTTGAGATGTTTGGAATTTGAAATTTTCGAGCTTAACTAAAAACGAATTGAAGATTAATTTTGATTAATTTAGACAAGTCTTGCTATATTGATAATTAGTAAACGGTGATCTACTGAAATTGCATGAAGACGAGCTTAAAATCTATATCTAGAAATTTTTTATGCAAGTACGTCACAAACCCGAAATTTATGGTTATCACCTCGATTTGTTTAATTTATGCTCAATATTTCTCGTTAGTTTATTGATGTGTCTCTTGATACTCAATTTAGTATCCTCGCGCATTGAAACCTTTCAATTACAACCATATTCATATTTTTGCCGAGTTGTTTCTCTATTTTGTAGGAACTATGGACCACCCGAGATCTCGCATAACTCGCTCTAAGAAAAGCGGATACGTAGGAGAATGTTCCTGGAGATCATTCTCTAGGCAACCCGAGGAGAGCCAAGGTGGCTCGGATACAACAAGTGTAGAAGATGACACAACTCTTGGCGAGTTCTTTGCAAGTCAAAGACGATCGACTAGAACTCGTGTGCCTATTCCTCCACGACCCGACACCTTCTCCTCCACGTGAACCAACGCCACCTTCGGAACGAAGACCAAAGGTAAGATATGTCGGACAGCCTATGGACTCGAATATCGATTACCTCGAGAAGCTCAAGAGGATGGTTATCAAATCAACACCTAGCATAGATTACTCGACTCTCGACATGCTCGAGATTAGAGAAGACATGGTTTGGTACCTCGAGAAGCTTAATCTTAGACATTTCATGGAGCCTAATCTTCCCACCTACGAAGATCTCACCAAAGAATTCTTAGCGACCGTCACCATGTGCTACAAGAGATGCTCTAATCCGAGAGCGAATGATGGTACACTTACTTTTACCAAACGTGGATATTCTTATGCTCTAACTATCCCGGAAGTTTGTGAAGCTTCAATATCTCGATGAGATTCACCCCGAGGGGGATCCCGATAAAGATCTATGGAGCATAATGGGACAAGGCGTCTATGAAAACGGAAGATCCAAAGCTTCCTTACTCACGCATCTCGCTGTCCGCTTCGTACACAAGCTTTTAGCGCACATCATATTCTCGAGAGCAAACGTGGGAAGTTTCCGCAAAGGCGAGCTCGTCACTCTTCAATTACCATTCACCGAGGAACCGCGCTATGCTTGCTTCGCTTGTATCATCGTGAAGAATTTGGTGAAGGTGAAACATGAACCGATCGCCAAAAAACCCGAGGACACTACTACTGCTTTTGGAAGCATCATCACGGATATTCTACACGACCGAGACTCCACTTCAAGGAACTTGGTTCGATCTCATGCAATCTTCACGAGACCGCACTATCTCTCGCGCTTCACTCGACCCCGACAGATTTGGATTCAAATATTGCACTAACGTCGGTGAGTCCTACTTTGTTTTCTTGCCTTCTAACTCTGTCCCTAGACTCCGAGAAGGAGCAGCACCTAGATGGATACCGGAGACGATGGACTATGTTCCTACTGCTCCGCGTCTACCGTACACTATTGGCGATTTTTTAGTGGCCAAGGCCAACCGAGACGCAGCTGCAGAGCGTACTCGACTACTTCTACAATCACATGCCCGTGCACCATCCGCTCCCGCAAGTTCATCACACGCACACAAACCATAATACGCAGCCATGGAGAAGAAGATAGCACGACCACTACAAAAAAACACAGTTTTTGCGACCCCCCAAAAGAGTCCCAAAATGGTCGCAAATGAGTCATTTGCGACCATTTTGGGACCAAAAAAAGTAGTCGCAAATATTTGGTCGCTAAATACTGTGGTCGCAAAAACAGTCGCAAATTTGGGACTGATATGTGACTCCCAATAATAGTCGTAATTTAGAGACTGATTTGCGACTTCTAGTAAAAACAAAACAAAAAAAAAAAAAATTAAAATTTTGATTCAATATCCGAAAATTAAAATTCCGATTGAATATCCAAAAATTAAAATTCCGATTCAATATCAGAAATATCAAAAATCAAAATATCCAAAAATATCAAAAAACAATTTAGATTCAATATCCGAAAAATAATATAAAAATACCATAACAATCCAACAATCTAAACCCAAAATATCCAAAAACAATCCAACTATTAGATTATGAAATCGAAGGAGCATTCGTGCTGAACCCCGTGATCCCCACGCGCCACCTGCAAGTCAAGCACCGCTTCGGATCTTGCAACCGCTAGCACCAAAGTAGCCGCCGGGAAACCCACCCGAAATGGCATGCACAAACTGTTGGAGAGACCATTCCTACATCAATGAACTGTGAACATTTTTGAAGCAAGCAACGACATCATCAGGTTAACGCTCTGTGTTCCTATAAGTGTGTGTGTTCATGTGCAAAAAAATTAAAAACAAAAACACGACCTGCGTGTAACACTCAATGGCCTTTCTAAAATCTTAGCTTTCTCCATTTCCCTCACTCCCTCTCACTATCAGCTAAGTCTGCAAATTCGTAAAAACAAAGATAAATCAACCACCACACATTTCATCTCAATAAGAAACATCCACATCAATTTCGCTCAGCATTTCGAATTGTAACATTTTTGCCGCGTAACATTTTATCAAAAAATTTATAAAATTTGAAACGGTTGCGAAACCGTCTCAAAATGGTCGCAAAAGTGCAACTGTTTTGTGACGATTCTTGATAAATCACAAACCTATACCATAAACCCTAAACCCTAAACTTTCAATCCTTCTGATTCTAAATATGACTTTACAATCATTCTTATTCTAATTTTAACACTACAACTCTATATTTAAACAGTAAACTAATATATGGTAATTAAATTTTGAAAAATTTAAATCTTTCAAAATCATTTCATATGAAACACATATACACTTACTACATTTTTGAGAATATACAAACATAAGTTTAAAAATATTGGAATTTACAAGTTTTTTTCTCTCTTATCATGATTCAATGTATATAGTAGTTCAAATCTATGTAAAAACGTACAAATTAACATATTTACAATTCAATATTGATGATTTTTTTTTAAAAAACGAGTGGAGTTGCTAAACGGTCGCAAATTTGAGACCCTTTTGTGACGACATATACATGTTATGAGTAGAAACAAACATAAGTTTAGAATATTGAAAATTACAACTTTTTCCTCTAATATCATGATTCAATCTATATAATAGTTCAAATCTATATAAAAACGTCAAAATTAACCTATTACAATTATATATTGATGAATTTCTTTTAAAAAATCAATTGGAGTGGCAAAACCGAAGCAAATTAGTAACAAATTTGGGACTATTTTTGCGACTACAAAGTAAGACTACAAATCAGTCACAAATATGCGACTCTTTTTTGACTACTATGTTTCGTCGTTAATTTCTTACAAAAAATCGTCTGGAGTGGCAAAACCGAAGCAAATCAGTCACAAATTTGGGACTACTTTTGCGACTACAAAGTCATACTACAAATCAGTCACAAATTTGTGACTCTTTTGTGACTCCTCTGTTTCGTCGTTAATTTGCGACTGTTTGTCACTGCATTGTGAGTAGTCGCAAATTAGTCACACTTTCGTCCCACTTTTTTGCGACCAAAAAAAGAGTCACAAAAGTTGGTCACAAAAACTGTGTTTTCTTGTAGTGGACAAGAGAGACAATACCATCATCTCATGTGCTTCCTCGAAGAACACCACCGGTTCGATGGCAACATACCCGACCCGGAGACAGATGGCTCAGGCGACGCCTAGCCACACACTTCATCATCACGGTTCAATCGATCTTTTTCCCTTTTCATCTTTTTAATTTATTTTATTTTCGAACTCTTTCATTTATTTTGCTATTTTATTTTGAAGTCTTTTCCATCTTCTCACCAACTTTTTCACACAGGGTACAATGTGATTTAAGTTTGGGGGAGGATGTTTATCCGTTACGAATCTCTTTTCTTTTCTTTTCTTTTCTTATTTTTCGCTTTATTTAAAAAAATTAATGTAATCTTTTCTATTTTTATTAAGTATTTTTCAGGAACATTGAAACAAAATCTATGATGATTTCGACCTATGTGTTTCTACTCTATCTCCACGTGCCAGCTCTTATGTGGTTTGGTCTAGACTAGGTGGTAGCTAGGGTACTTGCAATGCGACATCCCTAGAGGATTTCTACCCATAGAGATTCTTTCTGACAAGATATACTAGCTCACTTTATTTGAACTTAATCTATATTTAATTTTCTTATCAAAGGTTTTAGGCGAGACAACGATACATCTAGGACATCTTTTCCTTTTTACCACTCTTTGTTGTCCTAGATGGCCAGCTCATCTTTAGCTGGTACCCCACACGAAACTTATCCATTGTTCAAACCTCATGCAACTCTCTTTGTGTCTTATGTGCAGATATGTGCAAAAACATCGGAGAGGGAGGAACGACATAGTTTTCAGTCACTAAAGACGAAGACAATACGCGATTGGTGGAGGTAAATTCAACAAAGTTAAGAGCTTGGTTATGCCTTGGAAAAACTCAAAATTATGGTAAATTTTTGTGCCCCTAAGACTCTATATCAATAAAAGGCGTTTTTCCATTTCAATAAAAAAATATATATAATAAAAAAAATCGAAAAAAATCGAAAGGGAAAGAAAATAAAAGCCTAAAAAGAGTCTAGGTTGGTCGAAGTTATTATGAGGCAGCCATGTTTCGTTTATAAGGAGTGAGAAGTATTTCCCGGAGAAAAATCTAAGTCCAGGAGAAAAGCAGAAAAGTTTTGTCAAAGGGAGAAAAGTCCCGAAGAACACTACAAGAAAACACAGTTTTTGCGACCCCCGAAATAGTCCCAAAATGGTCGCAATTGACTCATTTGCAACTACTTTGGGACCAGAAAAAGTAGTCGCAAATATTTGGTCGCTAAATAAAGTAGTCGCAAAACAGTCGCTCTATTGCGACTAATATGTGACTCCAACTATCAGTCATAATTTAAAGACTGATATGTGACTCCCAATACCAGTCATAATTTAGAGACTGATTTGCGACTACATGTAAAAAATAAATAAATAAAAAACAAAAAAAATTCCAAAATTAAAATAGAAATTAAAATTACAAACTAAATTCGGATTCCAAAATTAAAATTGAAATTAAAATTACAAACTAAAATAGAAATTGAAATTACAATCTCCATGTCTCTTGGCCGCCGGGAACGCAAACCACCGAGGCAGCCTCGCGAGCAGTCTCCGCCTTCTCCTCAAGCTCTCTCAGCTCCGCCGCCTCCATTCTCTCAATCTCCTCCAACTTCCGCATGTACTCCTCCATTCCCCACTTCCATTTCCTACATATTAAAGTATATGTAGAAGCAAACAGTTTAAGCATCCAAAATATCAAATATTTTTAAAATCAAAACTTTTACCCTAAACCCTAAACTTTAAACCCCTAGAAGGTTTGAATATGACTTTACAATGATTTTTTGTATATAGCAGTTCAAATATATGTTTAAACTTATAAATTAACATATTTATATTTATATATTGATGAATTTCTTTTAAAAATTCGAGTGGAGTTGCTAAACCGAAGCAAATCAATCACAAATTTGGGACTACTTTTGCGACACCAAAGTCAGACTAAAACATGAGTCAATAAGTCCTTAAATAGTCGCAAATAAGCGACTCTTTTGTGACTAGTACGCAAAGTAGTCGCAAATTAGACACACTTTCGTCCCGCATTTTTGTGACCAAAAAAATAGTTGCAAAAAAGAGTCGCAAAAACTGTGTTTTCTTGTAGTGAAGAAAGAATTCGCAACTACACTTGTGCGAGTAGGAAGTGACTGGAACTGTGGATATCAACAGTTCCATCATCTCTTGCTGTTTTGCATAATATACAGCATCCTCCGGCGATAATACGGTAACCCGAAAAACTTTAACCTCACCTCTAAATGCCCTTAATACCTAGGCTCGATTGTCTTGTTTAGTATTTTTGATAAGAATCACGCAACCTTTTAATGAATGTAAAGAGCTAGTTGACTGAAAGTTAGGTTTCAAATGGTTAGATTTTCGCATGACGGATACCGTGGACTAGCGTTGCAGTACATTGGTGAGAATTTTCTAGACTAAGCCCGATTGATGCATTATGTTGGTTATGGTTTAGAAGGACGGCCACAGAGATTTTTGTTAGTTCCTATATTTTCGAAAACCTCTTTCCGAGCTTAGATTTCTTTTTTGTTTGAGGACAAACAAATGTCTAAATCTGGAGGAGTTGATAACACCGGTTTTTGACCATTTTTATGGATCACTTTAATATCTTATGCAAGTGTTTTAACTCCGTTTTCAGTGGTTTTCAAGTGATTTTCATGTTTTAGTATTTTGAAAGACATTTCAGGTAACTTGGGATAAGAGAGTGCATTTTGGAACAAAAGTACGTTTTTGGATAAACTCGGACCGTCAGAAGTCTTGCAATCAAAGAAGACCTTCTCACTATCCGATCATCACCAAATTGGGACACAACAAAGTAGACACAACCAGCTTTCAAATACAATTGGATTGGAGACGATCCAATGGTTATATCCTTAAATATACCCGAAGCACTGAAGGTAGATAAAGCTGCCCCAAAGAGAAGTCCTCCGCGGCTGGAAGAGCCCGACCCGCGGCCAAGCTTCGATCTACCGTGCCTGGAGGAGCCCGACCCACGGCCAAACCCCTGTTCATCGTGGCCATAAGCCACACACCAGCGGCCAAGCCTTGATGCGACCAAAACGAGTCTTTTCTTCATCCGAGGTCAAAACCGTCTTTCTACATCAAACCCTAAACTAAGCCCAAGTTATATAAACTTATTTTTAGGTCTTTTACGACAGACACACAACATTATACATTTTTCTTTCACGCTTTGAGGCATAAGCAATACTCTTACACTTTGTTCTTCGTTTTGGAGCAAGGATTCTCGATTTGAGTTCTTCGATAGAGAAGCTTTCTTCATCCCTTTTCTTTACTGTTTTCTTTTCAATATATTGATTATGTTTACCTCAGTTATGGCTGAGTAGTTCTTTTTTTGGGTATAAGGTTTCGAAGGGGCTCTCATGGTTCGATTTCTTATTAAGTTTTCAGACTAGGATACCGATTAGGGTTCTTCGTTTTATCCTTTCTCTTAATGCATGTTTGCTTGATTGATCTCTTTGCAACTGAACTTAGGTATTTTTAGAACTACGAAAGTACTGGATCCATATGTTTGACCTAGGGTAAACGAGCAAAACTGTCACAAGATTTCAAAAGTATACTTGTGGAGAAGTTGTGAACGTTAACGACTTTTGAGCAAAACCGTCACAAGATTTCAAAAGTCTACTTTTGTACACCCTACACACCTACAACTTTAATACTCGACCGGTAGCTTTCGAGTAAGTCGTTAACGCCCACAACCCCTCCACAACCATACTTTCATATCTTGTGACGGTTTTGCTCGTCTACCCTAGGTCAAGCATATTAATTCAGCACTGTGGTGGGTCAAAAGATAACTAAGTTCAGTTGCAAGGTGATCAATCAAGCAAACATCCATTATAAACAAGGACTGAACAAAAAACCCTCATCGATATCCTAATCTAAAAACCTAATAACAAATCGATCCATGAGAGCCCCTTGAGGACCCTATACCCAACAAGAGAACTACTCAAACATAGCTGAGCAGAACATCATAGCAGTTAATTGAAAGCAATAAAGAGAAAGAGATGAAGAAAAGCTTCTCTATGGAAGAACACAATCGAGAATCATCTTCTAAAATTCAACGAACAAAATGCGGCTAAAGTGGTCTCTCTACAAAAGCACGTCCAAGAGTTACAAAAATAAACCTAAAACCATGTATTTATAGTCTTCACTTCTTTGGGGACGTTTAGGGTTTAGAGGTGCAAAGACGGAATTGGCCCCGGGATTAAAACATGTCGAATTGGTCGCACAAAGCTCGGCCGCGGGTGCGAGGAGCTCTCCTGACCGCGGCAGATCGTTGCTTGGCCACGGGTGCAGCTCCTCTGCCCGCGGTGGCCTTCTGGTTCAAGGCAGCTTCGTCTGCCTTTGGTGCTTCAGAGTTATTTGAAGATATAACCGTTGGAATATCTCCAAACCAATTGTATTTGAAAGCTGGTTGTCTCTTCTTGGTTGTGTCCAAATTTGGGGATGATCAGACGGTGAGAAGGCATTCTTTGATTGCAAGACTTCTGACTGTCCAAGTTTATCCAAAAAAATACTTTTGTTCTGTAATGCACTCTTTTATCTCAAGTAACATGATATGTCTTTTAAAACTCTAAACCATGGAAATCATTCGAAAACTATTGAGAACGGAGTCAAAACACCTGCAAAAGATATTAAAGTGATCCATAAAAATGGTTAAAAACCGGTGTTATCAACTCTCCCAGACTTAGATCTTTGTTTGTCCTCAAACAAAACTGAAATCTAAACTCGGAAAGAAGTTTTCGAGAGCATAGGAACTAACAAAATCTTAGTGACCGTCCTTCTAAACCATAACCAACGTAATGCATCATTCGGGACTTAGTCTAGAAAATTCTCACCAAAGCACTGCAACGCTAGTCCACGGTATCCATCAGGTGAAAATCTAACCATTTCAATTCTATCTTCTAGTCAACTAGCTCTTAACATTCATTAAGGGTTGCATGATTCTCATCAAAAATACTAACCAAGACAATCAAGGCTAGGTATTAAGGGCTTTTATTGGTGGGGTTAAAAGTGTTTCGGGTTACCGTATTTTCACTGGAGGATGCTATATATTATGCAAAACAGCAAGAGAGAATGGAGCTATTGAAATCCACAGTTTCCAGTCACTTCTTACTTGCATATGTGTCGCTAGAAATTCCTCCTTCTTCGGAACTTTTCTGTCTTTGACAGAACTCTTACGCCATTCCCCAGACTTAGATTTTTCTCCGAGAAAATGAATTGAACTCGTTGCCTCGCCTAAAAAAAATTCATGAGAAAATTAAAGTCAGGTTAAGCTCAAATAAAATGAGCTAGTATATCCTGTCAGAAAGAATCTCTATGGGTCGAAATCCTTTGGGAATGTCGCATTGCAAGTACCCTAGCTACCGCCTAATCTAGTACTATATAAACCACAAAAGAGCTGGCACGAAGAGATAGCGTAGAAGCACACATGTCAAAATCATCATAGGTTTGTTACAATGTTCCTGAAAAATACTTTAGAAAATAAAAAAAGATCGCATAAAAAATTTAAAATAAAACTGAGAATAATAAAAATAGGTTCAAAACAAAGAAAATAAATTAGTAACAGATAAACATTCTCCTCCAGACTTAAATCACACTGTCCCCAGTGTGAAAAAGTTGGTGAAAGGATGGAACATACGATATAAGATAGAAGTTTAAAAATAAAATTAAAAAAAAAAAAAAGATAAAGAGAAAATGGGCATTTGACAAAATAGTACAAAATGACAAACTAATTGCCAGAATAGTACATCGTTTGGGAAAATTGTAAAAATAGTCTTTTTGAGAAAAGTTTTTAGGGTTAGGGTGCTTCGCCCTAAACCTTTCACCCTAAACCCTACACCCTTAAAACTAAACTCTAAGCCCTAAACCCTAAACAATCCAACCCTAAATCCAAAACAGTTCATGCATCTTGGGATTGCCTCCCAAGCGCACTTGTTTTATGTCTCGAAGCTTGACGTTGCTGAGGCGATCATGCATCTTGGGGGTCTGAAAGAGGAACCATGATGTTTTCCTCAATCGTCACGTCTGCCATGTATGGCTTGCACCTCTGACCGTTGACTGTAAAATCTCCCCCGGACTTGTTCCACAAAACGATTGCTCCATAAGGGCGAACTTCCTTGATCGTGAATGGCCCCGACCATCTTGACTTCAACTTCCCGGGAAACAATTTCAACCTTGAGTTGAACAGTATGACTTGATCTCCGGTTTTGAACTCTCGTGTGATGATTTTCTTGTCGTGGAATGCCTTTGTTCGCTCCTTGTAAATTTTTGAACTTTCGTAAGCATTTTGGCGAATTTCTTCAAGTTCTTCTAGTTGTATCATGCGTTTTTCGGTGGCCGTCTTGAGGTCAAAGTTGAGAAGTCTGGTAGCCCACAGAGCCTTGTACTCTAGTTCGACCGGTAGATGACATGATTTCCCATAGAGTAGGTTGAAAGGGGTTGTCCCGATTGGTGTCTTGTAGGCGGTTCTATACGCCCATAGAGCGTCATCTAGTTTTGTCGCCCAATCCTTCTTTGTCTTTCCAACCGTCCTCTCCAAAATAGCCTTGATTTGACGGTTTGACACCTCCACTTGGCCGGATGTTTGGGGATGATAAGGTGTGGCTACCTTATGTTTTACTCCATTTTTCTTCATGAGCCCTTCAAAAATTTTGTTGATGAAATGGCTTCCCCCATCACTTATCACCACTCTTGGCACTCCAAATCTTGGGAATATTATGCTCTTGAATAGCTTCACCACCACCTTAGCGTCATTTGTTGGACTCGCTATGGCTTCAACCCATTTGGAAACGTAGTCAACCGCTACAAGGATGTATTGGTTACCGTATGATGAAGGGAATGGCCCCATGAAGTCAATCCCCCATACATCGAACACTTCAACCTCGAGGATCGGGTTTTGTGGCATCTCGTTCCTCTTGCTTATGTTACCCGTTTTTTGGCA
>PKMM01019945.1:81750-118196 GCA_002933915.1 Eutrema heterophyllum
GAAATTAATGCTTGCTAATTAAGAGTCCACAAATGAGAATTTGATCTTGGATTAGTGATTAGCATAGGTGATTAGTACCTTGAGAGAGGATTAGTCACGATTAGGATCTTAACCTTGGAAATTAACCTTGATTGTGTATGAGCATCATGAATTAGACTTGGAATAGCCTATATCCAATTACCCCATCCTTGGATTCATTCCCATTATTCGAATTCACATCTTGCTTAGTTTGTTTCATCTTGTTCATTTGCTTAATCTTGTTAGGGTGTTAGTAAAACTCAACAATTCACTTATTTAGCTTAACTTACTTGAGTGTCTTGTATTCTACGTGCTAATGAATTAATCCCAATACGGATTGATAACCTTCTATACTACTCGTATTGGAGTTATTGATACCTCCTTAAGACCGAAAAGTCTTAGTATCAGGAGGATGTCGTGGATGAAGATGAAAATCGATGGGGAGATGGTATTTTATGATTAACGAATTTAATGCTTGCTAATTAAGAGTCCACAAATGAGAATTTGATCTTGGATTAGTGATTAGCATAGGTGATTAGTACCTTGAGAGAGGATTAGTCACGATTAGGATCTTAACCTTGGAAATTAACCTTGATTGTGTATGAGCATCATGAATTAGACTTGGAATAGCCTATATCCAATTACCCCATCCTTGGATTCATTCCCATTATTCGAATTCACATCTTGCTTAGTTTGTTTCATCTTGTTCATTTGCTTAATCTTGTTAGGGTGTTAGTAAAACTCAACAATTCACTTATTTAGTTTAACTTACTTGAGTACCTTGTATTCTACGTGCTTAGAATTAATCTCAATACGGATCGATAACCTTCTATACTACTCGTATTGGAGTTATTGATACCTCCTTAAGACCGAAAAAGTCTTAGTATCAGGAGGATGTCGTGGATGAAGATGAAAATCGATGGGGAGACGGTGTTTTATGATTGGCCAAAAATACTCCCTTTTTATTGGCCGAAAATACTTGCTTTTGATTGGCCGAATTTCCTTATCTTTCATTGGTCGATTTTTTATGTTTTAGTAAGAGAATAGAAGGCTAAAATGGAAAGATCATATTTTAATAAAATGAGAGGGTATGGGAGAATAAATTGGGTAGAAGAGTTTTTTTTTTTCTTAGTTCGAGGACTCTTGAGAACTATACCGGTACATAAAAGCTTAAACGGGGTCGATCCCTCTCTATATGTCTCCTCTGTTTTCCACGTGGCGTACTTTTATTTGCGTTCTTTCTCGATTAAATCAATTATAGATTTGCAAGGCTTTACGGAATTTTAGATCAACACCAACTTCTCCTCTTCTGGCTAATGTGGCGACTTAGGAAGTCAAGAAACAATCTGATCTTTAAAAATAAGTGTTGAATGTCCAGAAAGATGTGCAACTTTCGTTTGCTGAAGTCAAAGAATGGATTCATGCATTTGCAGGGGAAAACTTCAACCCCTCATCAACTCCTGCAATGGCAATTCTTCAAACCAATAATTCCAATCTATCTTTGGTTCGTCCTCCTCTGGGTTTCGTCAAGTGTAACTTCGATGCCGCTTTTAATGCCTCTACAAAAGAAGTAAATAGGTGGTTGGATTTTGAGAGATGATTTGAGTGTATCTAAATATTAGGGTTATGCTTTTTTGGGGAAAGCTTATTCTTCTCTAGAGGCTGAAGGTAAAGCCTTTCTCATGGCAATGCAGAATACTAGAATGATGGGTTTACACTCAATTATCTTCAAAGGAGATTGTCAAGTTCTCATCAGGAATATAAAGGGAAGTGCGAAGGATTTTGCTATTCATAACCTGTGTTGTGACATCTCAATGTGGACTGCTATGTTTCAATTATGTGATTTTCAAATATGTGAGTCGATGCTTAAACGAGTCAGCTCACTGTTTAGCTAGAAAGGGTCCCTCAAATAAGCTATCTATTCAAGTTGTCTTTATCCTCCATTTTGGTTAACTCCAAATTTGTACAAGGATTATGTATCTTCTAGATTATCTTAATATAATGAAAGTCTTTTCGTCGGACAAAAAATAACACTTGTTTAAAACCGAACCAAAATAATTAACTGAACTAAATTATGGATCTTTATCTGGCTTACTAGGATTATAGACATCAAATTTTTTTGTTTGTCTTCATCTTTGGTGAGTGTGCTCGTTCGGTCGTCGAAAGGAGCACTAACCTATGCTTAAATCTAGCCATGGGCATTCGGGTCCGCGGTTTGGGTTTGGTTCGGGTTTTTGGTCTTTCGGGTAAGCATGTATCGGACTCATATAGAACCCAAAAAAATTCAATTCGGTTCGGTTCGGGTCTTTGCCGGGCCCGGACCGGTTCTAGGATTTGAAATAAGAACCGGCATGGAATCGAAATTATTTTCGCTTCAGGTAGGGATTTTACCCGAAAAACCTGAAAATCCGAATTACCCGACAATAAAACGAAAAACCAAATAAACTAAAATATCACATTTCAAACTGAAAGTGTGCAAAATACAAACTTCAAAGTTCAAACTATCATAGAGAGTCAAAGATACAAAATTAAGACAAGATGAACAACAAAATCAGTTCCAAACAGAGACAACATAACAGAATCATGTACTCTCATTCCAAAATCCAAACACAGAGAAAACATAACCAAAATCAGTTCCAAATACTCTCACTCCTTGCAAATTTGTGGACTCTTAACTCTTAGTCTCTTACTCGCTAAAGTCGTCCAGCCTATCAACCATTATGCAAATACAAAAGTTAGTAGTTAATATATTTTGCAAATATAAGTAAGCAATCAACCATTCTGCAAATACAAAAGCTTATGATAGATTCTTTCACAATCAATCAAAAATTGATCAGGTATTCAAGTAAGCATAGTGATCAAGTAAGCAAAGCCATCAACAGTCAAAGTTGCATTAAGAGATAGAATGATACCTTATAGCCGATTAGGAGACTCTTATAGCCGATTAAGTGATTAGTTTTGAAAGTAGCATTCAGAGTCATACTCTAAAGAAAATTGAATTAACATAATGTTGAAAACTAAAACTCAGAAGCAAAATTTAAAAGAGATTTTAAAGAACAGAAATTACCTCTCGGAATTTTATCTTGTAATTCAATATTAGAAAGCAGTTGTTCTTTTGTAACCAATCATTTTTTTTTTTTTGAATGAATGTAAAATTTATTCGAACCCAAAAAAATATCGTTTTTTATAATGATTGTGACTAGTGTCCGTTACTTTTCATTAGAAGTAATATCATTGAAATCTGAGAAACTGAAATCTGGAAAAATTAGAAGAAAAAGAAATTCAAGCATGTAAGTGAGTCAAACAACTCCTAGATGGCTCTAGGATACGACCAATCTTTTTTCATTTAAGTGGATTTCACACTTCATCCACTGATATGTGCACACTAACACTTCAAGCATGTAGTGAGTCAAACAACTCCTAGATGGCTCTAGGATACAACCACTAGTGGTAAATGCAGACTCTAATGCAACAAAAGACACTTAGATTGCAAGTATATCCCGAACACTTTAGGATAAAACAGAAAACTTTGGACTGTTGAGCCTCCACCATCCCAATACATCATATTTTGAACCAAGCAAAGTTGTCCTCGGATTTTCCACTTTCTCCTTCAGATATAACTCCAGCTCAGTACATGCATCTTGAAATCCTATTTCATATGCCATCTCTTTGTATAAGAAATCCATTCTTTCATATCCTTGCTCTTTATCTAAATCCAAATCACCTGCAACATGATCTTGTAACTCTTGTGTTGTCTAAGATGATGTCCCTTCCGACTAAAAATATGTGGTATTCCCAACTGTGGTGAGATCAGTCATATTATACTCTTCAAATAACATCTTCATAACATAAATGACCGATTCATTAAGCTATTTAGATTCATCACTATCTTTACCATAAAACTTCTCAAAACACAAATCTGCAAACTTCATTTTTTTCCTTGGATCAAAGACACTAGCTACGATCAAAAGCCTATTGATTTCCTTCACCCCATCCTTATACTAATCAAATTGGTCTCTTATAGCACTAGCATTTGTCCTCAATGTTTCATCAAAATCGTTGCTCAACTTAATCATATTAATTTCTTTCAATAGTTACAGTTTTATTGTATCACTTATAAGAGCTCACATAAGTATATGTTAAAACCACTAAAGTAGAATTGTAAGAAATGATAGGAAACATTACTAACCTTTCCAATGAATCTCAATCATCTGTTGTTGGCGACCCAATCCTTTTTTTCCTTCCACATTTTTTTGAAAGTAATCGTTATACAACTTATCTTCTGCTTCCATTTTATCAAAAACTAACCATAACTTAAGAGATCTTGTTAGCATTAGATATGTTTAATTCCATCTGGCTTTGCAGTCCAAACTTAAACTTCCCCTTGTCATCTTTCCCGATTCAACTCTTAGGTCGAATGCCTTGACTCTGTTAGTAGAAGATCTCACATATTGGACACCATTACAAATAGCAGTCACACAGTTATCCACTTCATGCAAACCATCTTTCACAACTAAGTTAATAATATGAGCACAACACCGCAAATGCATAAACTCACCTCCTAAAACCAATGCATTATTACCTAGTGAGCTGAATGCCTCCTTAAACCTCCTCATAGTAGAAGTATTAGCAGTGGCATTGTCAACTGTGATGGTTAATATCTTTTCTATTATTCCCCATTCAGCCAAACACTCAAGTACAACATATGATATAGTTGCTCCCTTATGATCTGAGATGTTTTAAAACCAATTATCATCTTCCTTAACTTCCAACTTGCATCAATGAAGTTTGATGTGATAACCATGTAGCTAGCTCCTGTCGTTGGAGCAACCCAAATATCTATTGTAAGAGAGATCCTTTAATTGCTTATTAGCACCTAGAACCTTCACCATAGCTGCTTTTCTCTTGACATACATTTTGACAATGTCTTTAGTGGCGGTTTTCCGAGAATGTGGCTTGTAAAGATTAATCCTATTGCAAAAATGTCTCCAAGCCAAACTTTATATGAATGTTAGTGGTAATTCACCCAAAACCAGCATCTCATTAGACGTTTCCCTAAAAATAGATTCACAAACTTTTGACAACTTAAAATTACCTCTTTCAACTTCGGGATTTAGAATGTGCTAAGATTTATCTTTAGTTTCCTTCCATATTGTGAATGCCTTCCAAGAACCTAGATGTTTCTTCAAACTTGTAGTTTCGGGTGTTCGACAACACATAACCTTACCACAATAGTGACATTGGCATTTATCCTCATCCTCCACAGTTCTTGTATAGTGATTCCATACAAACAACTTTATTGTAGTATTTTTCTTCTTCGACTTATATGGAAGAGAACTTCATGCACTTCTCGAATTTTCTTTCCTTTTGCTTTCAATTGCAGGTGTAGTAGTCCCGATATTATCTTCTGTTTCTTCTGCTCCATAATCATCCTTTCGAAAATCATTTGCATGAGGTGAGGAAGAATCCATCTGCAATAATGGGAATAGATTAAAAATTGAAAATCTGCAATAATGGGAATGAATCGAAAATATGAAAATAGAGAATCGGCTAGAATCCAGAGATTGTCGGAGAAAGTAAAAGGAGATGATTACATGCGACTGATTTCTCGACGAAGTTGAATGGGTAGGAGGAAACTGGCAGCTTAGATCAATTAGGGATTCTAGATTTCCCAATTTCGGTATTTACAAATATGAATGAAAAAAAATATGGAAAGGGAATGTCGGAATTGGAACCGGCGTTAAGAGCTAGGTAAAAATCGATTTATCAATCATTCAATATGCGGCAAATTAAACAACATATGTAATGTATAAAGTTGCAAGTTTTCCGGGTACTCATGTAACCGTTCAGGTCTAGGGTAATATTCGAACCGAACCGAGACCCAGAACAAATATGTTGAGGAACCATTTCGGGTTATATTGACTAACCAAAACCGAACCGAACCTCGTATTTCGGGTCGGGTCGGGTCCCTCGGATCCGGTTTTTATGTCGGGCTACTTAAATCTATTGTATCTTACAATCTCGTATACAAAATGGTCATTTAATTTCTCAAATATTTTAAATATGTATATTTATGAATGGATAAATCATACTTCCTTTGATCCATAATAGTTGATGTTTAAGGATTCTACACACAAATTAAGAAATCACACAAAATCATAATTTTTTTTATTTTTTCTAAATTAAAACTTCATTTATTGTCTAATTAAACACAATTCAACCAATGATAAAAAAGACTGCAGAATATAAATGGTCAAAAATAACTATAACGACTTTAATTTTGTATTGAAAATGTAAAACATCAATTAAAATGAAACAAAATATTTTTGCTTAAACATCAACTATTATGGATCAGAGAGAGTAACTAGGTAAGTATGAAAAAAAAGAAATTAAACCATAAATATCTTTCTCTATTTCAAATAATTACGTACGATGCCATTAACCTGAAAACTATGTTACCAATTAATAAAGTCAGTGATACTGTTCATCGATCATCCTGCAGAAACTGTTCATCTAAAATTGACGATACTATTTATCACCTTAAATCGTAATATTCGATACTTATTAGCGTGTTTAGGATGAAATATATATATATATATATTATTTTTGTTTGTGACAGTTTTTTTGAGATGTAATTGTCTGGCGACTTGTCCTCCACTATGGCCATACGTGTGTCTGAGTGTTTCAAAACAAAAACAACCTCATCCTCTTAACCTTTTTTACCAAAGGATAATATATACTTTATATCAT
This sequence comes from Eutrema heterophyllum, assembly GCA_002933915.1. Classification (NCBI taxonomy): domain Eukaryota; kingdom Viridiplantae; phylum Streptophyta; class Magnoliopsida; order Brassicales; family Brassicaceae; genus Eutrema; species Eutrema heterophyllum. The sequence goes on from PKMM01019945.1 coordinate 88,519, forward strand.
TATCAATTTCCATATGATTAGCTTAGCAACTTGGTTAACACTAATTTAAACTTCAATAAATTGATATATATATATNTCGTCTTCAGTTTTCTGGGTTTTTGTTTTCGTTCTTTATATATAACAGACGAATCGAAATTGGTAAAAAGCAATTCGTAATCTGAACGATATTGGTCATTAATCATCTCTATATGTTAAAAAATTTGGAAATTTTGGTTGTTGTATGAATATATGAGTAGATATTTAGCTCAAAGGATGAAGAAATTGATGGAGAGAAGAAGAAATCAAAAACAGATGAAGCTAAAGAGTTACTTGCTAAGTATGGTGGTGCTTATCTTGCTACATCCATTACTCTTTCCCTCATTTCATTCTCACTCTGCTACGCACTCGTCACTTCCGGTGTTGATGTTCAAGCTCTTCTTCTCAAGGTTTCATTCACTTCTTGATCATACTTAAAGTTATGTTTTTTTCTTGAGGTGATCGAGTAAAAGATGATTTGGGGTATTGGGTTGATGATTCTTGGTGATTGGAGTGAGAGCTGATTTGGGTATTTGTTGGTTTTGAAGGTTGGGATTGCGACGAATGAGACTGGAGAGAAAGTAGGGGCCTTTGCTCTCGCTTACGCGGCGCATAAAGCTGCATCGCCGATAAGGTTTCCGCCTACGGTGGCACTGACTCCAATTGTAGCTAATTGGATTGGGAAGAAAGTGGAGAAGGAGAAGAAGGATGAGTAGTCTTTTTCTCCCTTAAGCTTATTTGGAGGTGTTGAAATGTAGATGTTACAAATATTACTTGATATAATCACTATATACAGATCCTACACATTCCTGAATCCTCACTTCTCTCTCTACCTTCTATGTAGAAAGATTTTAGCATCTGAGTATGATGATGAGTTAGAAAGGATAGTTCCTAAGATACAGAACTAAAGAGTGGCATAATCCAAGCTGTGAGATAGGTTTTAGACTTGTCCATCTGAGATCTGGTTGGTCTTGTTAGGCATCTGATAAGAGGCAGTAGTGAATCGTCTTACATAAAAATGGTTGGGAAGGATCTCTGTGATCCAAAAAAACATGGAAACGACGAATAAAAGCAAGCGAAAAACATGGAAACGAATCGGTATAAGCTATAAAATCATCTAATGGCGTGGAAAGAAAAAGCAGGCCAGAGGAAAGGTTGATTTGTCCATTTTAATAGATAGAAACAATCAGTCCCACAACAACAAAAAAAGTCTCCACAACTGTTTGTTATGCCAATACTGTTGATGCTTTTGTGTTGGCTTCTTAGCCCACAAATATTTGTTGTCCTTATGCTAAATTGCTCACCTTGCTTCCACTACCGATTGCAATACTGTGATGCGTTCGTGACTGTTGATATTGTATGGTCTTTGATGGCCTGCTCTACCGAGCGTTATACATTCTGTTCGTGCATTTGATTTACAATGTCTAGAGGCTTTCACTCCTAAGCGTTAGAACAACTTTTCATTTCTAACTTTCCAAATTAACTATATAAGCCATGAAAATAAATTTCAAGTGAATCGGAACTATAAATCATAGACAACAAGGTTCGAGAAATTGGATGGCGAAAAGATAGGCCAGTTTGGGAAGCTATTAGGCCAAGGGCAGAGGCAAATGTTTGGGCTGATCGTGTTTGGTTTAAAGGAGCTGTACTGATGCATGCTTTTACCATGTGGATTGTACAACTCAATCGACTCCCAACAAGGACCCGTCTAGCTTCATGGGGACTAAATGTCCCAACGGTATGTTGTTTATGTTCTAGGATTGATGAAACAAGAGACCATCTTCTTTTGACCTGTGATTACAGCAGTGAAGTGTGGAGGTTAACCATCTCAAGACTTCGCCAAGCTCATCAAGACTTCGCCCAGCTCATCAAGACTTCGCCCGGCTCATCATATTTTCGGCTCATGGGCTGAGCTGCTTTCCTGGTTCAGAGTAAGCTTCTTACATCCACAAATACATTTTGTCGAAAAAATAGAACGAACCATCAGAAAAAAAAAAAAAACTTACCCCTAGAAAAAGATTATGTCAACATAATGAACTCCCGTTACTTTTCATATTGAACTCCCGTTCTAGGGCGGATTAGAAAAAATAATTATATTTAAACACCAAAATAATTTTGTCTCATATGACAAAAATTAAATATACAAAAAAATTATATCTAAAGACAAAAATAAACACAAATTATATTACAAAATTTGATAAACAAAAAAAAATTCTCGTGCGGACGCACTGGTTTAAAATCTAGTTTAAATATTCTTTTGCAATTTTATTTATAAATCAGTTGGACGAATTATATATAAAATAATAGTTATTACGTTTTAATACCAGCCAAGTAAATATTTGTAGAAACGTGTTAAACATTCTATGGAGAGAGTAAGTATATTTTCATATATATGATTAACTATATAAAATCAATTTTAATTATTATTTTTTAACGCTGAGATCTGTATTTTATTATTAAAATCTGAAACATACAAAGCCGGCGGAACATAAGATTTTTCCGGAAACAAAAGCCGGCAGAAAACAACATTTTTCCGGAGTCAAAAACCGGCAGAAAACAACATTTCTCCGGAGCCAAAAGCCCTATGAAAGGGAGACATAAACCAAAACCATATAACCAAGTAAGCCTATTAAACTAAGTCCATCGATGAAAAGGATAAACTGCTACAGAAATTGTAAAGAACCTAGCAAAACTCTTTGCTGAAAATAAAATTTGTTAGATTGAAACCCAGTTTTAGATCCCATTACAAAGCTCCAAAAATGATCGAAGACAAGAGATTACTAAAAAAGTCTAACACTTAACTACTACCCAGAAAATTAAAACCCTAAAAGAAGAAGAAATTTTTTGTAAAAATCCGGTGAAACAGCGACAAGGATGGCTACGCTACACAATTACGAAAACGACAGCGAAAGTAGCTATGCCACACCGTCAACTGATCTGAAGATTTGTACATCTGGCGCATGCCTCTTCGTAAATCAAACTAGTAACCCAAATTTTCAAAACCTAAGCGATTACTCCCAAGCAATAGACCTAGATTCAAAAATACTATAAGAGATTGAAAACCATAAGAACAAACACCACAAACCAACACCATGGATGTACTTCTGCTCAAGCTTTGTCTCGACGAAATTCACTTCCGATGAAATACATATATCTCTGATAAACTTGCAAACCAACAATAAAACAAAGGCTCCCGGTGCCGACGACGAAGCGCCGGACACCAGAGCCGAAATCTCCTTTTTTCCTCTCTGGCGAAATCAATTTTAATTATATAATATAAATTCCTTAACATCAGTTAATAAATGATGATAATTCATTTTTGTTTTAACTCTATTTATACGTTCTAGTTGTTCTAAATTTTGAACTTTAAAAAAAAAAAAAAAGGCAAATTGACAAAAATAAGTAAAACATAAGCAAAAAATATGCAAAACAAATGACCAAATGTTTTGGTCATATCACCATGTAGGAGTTGTTATCGATCAAGCCAGTACCAAACGGTAAAGCAACCCAATTCAATACCCAATAGTGTCTGTAAATCAACCAATTTGTGCATCATGTTGCCAAAGTACCAAAATCGTTTGATAGGAAATAATTTTTGTTTTGAAGATACTCCAACTTCTCCAAACGGATCCAAGACTTTCATCAGAAACGTTTCCAACTTCATAGAAAACACCATGTTTATTTGCATATTATAACAGCTCAACACCTATTTATCTGAGTTCTAAGAAACCAGTTTTTTTTGCCTTGTTCTTCTTGCTTCTTCTTTCTATTGTTGCCAAAGGTTCCCATGCATGTGAAGAAATTTTTCCTATTAAGAAACCAAAAAAAAAGACAAAGAGATTAAAGAAGTGGCTAGGACCAATCGAAAAGCATCTTAGAAAAGCTTATCGTGAAAGTATAACTGCCGCCAAAAATGTCGGCAATAGGGCTTCCATGCACGAAGCCGGAGCAGTTGAAGTGATGGATATACTTGGTATACATGTACAACATCAGATAATGCAAATTTGGCCGAGACCAAAACGATAGTGACTACTGTACAATAGTCTATACACATGACGGGAAAGACTATATGTTCGACAAATTTAAAAAGAGATGACAAATGTATGTTTACTGCCGCCAAAGATTCCCATGTGAAGATGATCACAGAAGTGTCAAAGGAAAGTACCAATTAGCAAGAGAAGCAATTAACACCTAAATTGTACATGCTCTCAAAGAGCCTTTTTCAAGTGATACGGCTTTAACCTGCTTCATTGAAGATTTACGATCCTAATTGACATATCTAATTAAAGTCAGTTACCAAGGCAAAGCTCTTAACCGATGAAAACAAGGAGTAAGTAGTTATATACTCATTCCGTTTACAATAAGTATTGTTTACGATTTTTTCAGACATATTAAGAAAACATAATAAAAAATCTATTATATATACCCCTAAAACAAAGTTGAGCGTTGGTTTTCATCATTAGATTAATTTGAGGTTAAATTAGGTATTTTTTTCCGAAAGAACTTTATTGATTTTGCAAATCAATCTCTGTTTACAAACGGATATAGAAAACTTAATTTGATACCAAAATATATATTGAAATCTAAAATGATACTAAATTTGAAAAAAAAAAAAAAAATTTTAAACGACACTTAATTTGAAACGGAAGAACTACTAAATACGATTCAATCCATCATAAATTATAATACAACCAATTATTGATGTATATGCTTCTATTATATTACAACCCCATTATCTCGAGATGTTGAGATCTATGAGATCTCTTTTCTAGGTTGAAATCCAAAAGTCGATTATCACGTTCATGTTCTTATCGCTATAACTGGTCGTAGGTTCCAGTCACTATCAAACGAACTGTTCCACCGTCTTTTGTTGTGATGGCGATTACAGTGCCTGAAATATCCTTCAACCCCCAGAAATATATGAAAAACTCAAAATCGCCTCTCAACTTAACTTTTAAAACAAAATTTGAAATTTTTTTTTTAAAGTGATCGTATTGGTATTGGTATTGGAATTTTAACGGTTACATTGGCACCATATTTAAAAGATATATCTGAATAAAAAACACAAATTTAGGCAACCCGCTCATCCATTTCGGAATGTTATTTATGAAAGCTTTAATATGAGTATTGGGTTCACTTAGTACGTTGACATCTTACCTCCTCCCAAACCCAACTCTATCTCCTGATCATCCGTGATTGGGTGAATCTTGTGACGTTTGCAGTTGCCGCACGATTTTGCCGCTGTGTTCGTGACCAAGACGATGAAGATCACAGCCACAAACACTAACCTTAGAACTGGAAGCCACTTGTGCGTGTTTTCTTATCGTGTATGCATTTTTTTTTTTAATAAATCAGATGGACGAATTAAATATAGAACAATGGTTTGCGTATTTGTTATCTATATTAGGTTTTCATACCAGCCAAGTAGTATTTGTAGAAACGTGTTAAACATTCTCAGGAGAGAGTTAGTATATTTTCATATATATGATTAACTATATTAAATCAATTTTAATCATATATAATCAATTTTGTGTTGGCTTCTTAGTCCACGTGCACCAAAATTCATTTTTAAAAAAGCTCTATCTATACGTTGTAGTTGTTCTGAAATTAGAAAAAAAAACAATTTGACAAAAATAAGCAAAACATAAGCAAAAAATATGCCAAAACAAATTACCAAAAGTAAAAATTATAGATTTAGATTTGAGACAGTAAAATCAAAAAGATGAATCTTAATCTCCAAACACCAAAGAATGTAATAGTCCAATTTAAAACTCAGGAATTTCATTCAAAACAGTGTTTTTATACGATGGTTTATTCAATTTAAAACCATGTTGTTATATTCATTTATGTATTTGTGCAAAAGATAATAGCAGCAGGTGCTTTCTAAGAGCATCTCCAATTTATTATTCAATTTTTTACTTCAAAATAGAGTAACTTCAAAATGGAGTTGAATTCCACTCCAACTCTACTCTATTTTTACTTCAAAGTGGAGTAACGAGTAAAAAGTGGTGTCATGAATATGATTTACTCCATGATGGAGTTGAAAATGAAGTAGGGTTGGAAAAAATTCTACTTCAAAATGGAGTTTGGAGTGAAAAATGGAGTGGGATTAGAGATGCTCTAAACAGAAAATATTGTTTTGTCTTTTTTCAGTTCATCTTTACCATCTCGTGGACCCTATCTTTTCTCCCTCTTTCTTTGTGGCCACATTTCCCAAAACTCAATACCATAATTGTTTGGAGGACAAATTTCTCATATGTCCCTACAACTAGACAACAAACATCCTCTACCCCATTTTATTCTGTCATGCCCCATTCATTTTAATGAAATGTGATATCCCCATCTTGCCCTTCTAATTTCGAAAGTATGACATTAAAAAAAGAAATTTCGACCAATGAGAATTAAGGGGATTTTAGCCAATCAGAAGGGAGTTTTAAAAATTTCGACCAATTAGAACAAAAGAAATTTGTGCCAATCAGAAGATGGGAAAGAAAAGGGCGGAGAACAAAAAAACAATCAGAGGCGCCAAATTTCAGCCAATCAGAAAAAACAAAAACATTTTCTCTCTCGACAGTAGAATTCATCGCGACAGCTCTTCTTCTACTTCCTCATCCGCCATTAAAGAACGAGGTTAGTTCTTCGATTATGTTAGTAGATTCCTAGAAACCATTGGGTTCGGGGATTTCAATTGAATTTACAATTCGGGGATTTGTAATTGATTTGAAATTGATTTACAATTCGGGGATTAGTAGATTATGCCCTAGAAACCATTGGGTTTGGTAAATAATAGACTGTAGTCGTTGAATCATAGAGAATCGTAGGTAGAATATAGTTTTTGCCCCGATTTCACCCAATTTGCTGATACAGGATAACTGGAAACAATTGGTATTACTGAGACAAGTGGTACAACTGGGACCTATTGGTATTACTGAGTCAAGTGAGGAGGTTCTAATGTATTTTTTTAATCTCTATTCAGGAGACAATGATCACAAACATACTTTTTGATTACGGAGGATATTATTCAAAGTCTGGAGAAGATGATAAATGGATTTCAAGAGAAGGTTGCATGTACGGTGTAATGTTTAAGACATCATGTTTGGAGGAGATAACTTACTCGGTGATAGTGGATAGGATATGCAGGAAGGTTGGGGTAGCTGAATCTACGACGGAGCTGAAACTGAGTTACATTCCAATAGTAGTGAAAACTCAGAGACAATTCTATATTTTGGATGATGAGGACGTCTCTGTCTATCTGGCTTCTTTGGATAAAGAGCAACACATAAGTGTTTTGAATGTAGAGGTCATCAAAGATGTTGAAATAAATGAGTTGGGCAAGCAACTTTCAAGAGTATAGCATGTAAGTTCATTTGGTGTGAATTACGGCGAGAAACTTTCTAATGGTAGAGCTAATATTGGAGTTAATGATGCTAATGGTGGAGTTAATGATGGTGTCCTTGCTATATACACAAGAAACTGTTCAACAGAACAACATCATGAGCCGATAGAGAATGTAGATTGTCATAATGTAGATTGTGAGAATGTAGATGGAGAGAACGTAGATGGTGAGAATGCATCACGTGAAGATGGGGATAACGATGAAGATAACGGTCTAGAAAGTTCATGAAGGCTTGAAATTGTTGAGTTTCCACATTCTGTAGAAGAACAACAGTTTGTAGATGCATGGGAAGATGGTATGGGTCTTAAAGTATGCCAAGAATTTGCAAGTAAGCAGGAATTGATATATGTTGTTGATAGAGTTTCACATCAGAATTGTTTTGGGATCACTTTAAATATGTCGGATAAGAGTCGATATGTGGTAAAATGCGGTGAAGACGGTTGTAATTGGTATCTACGAGCTACGAAGCCTAAGAATGCAACTTGTTTCTCAGTTAGAGTATACAAGAAGATGCATACATGCTCTCGTCTACTTCGAGTACAAGCAGCAAACAAAGGAAAGGCACACCAGCATTAGTTGCAGGTATTGTTAAAGAATTTTATCCAGGTCAATTGGAAATCCCAGCTCCTAAAAGTCTCGTTGTTTTGGTTCAAGGAAACGCTAGTGTGAATGTGTCATACTCTACCGCATAGAGAGGGAAACAAAAAGCTATGAGCATGGCGTGTGGTAGTCCATAAGAAAGGTATAATGATTTGTATTCATATTTGTACATGTTAGAGTAGGTCAATCCCGATACAAGAACAAATGTGGTATTGGATGAACAAAAAAGGTTCAAGTACCTATTTGTCGGTTTGGGAGCTTGCATTGAATGGTTTCGAGCAATGAGGAAAGTGATCATTGTGGATGCAACTTTTCTGAAGACCCAACATGGTGGTGTGCTAATTTTTGCAACAACTCAGGATCCTAATCATCACCATTATCCCAATGCTTTTGTTGTAGTTGATGCTAAAAACAACGTGAGTTGGACGTGGTTTTTTAATACGCTGAAAACCGTGATACCCGATAGTCCTGAATTAGTGTTTGTTTTGGACAGAAATGCAAGCCTTATCAAAGCAATAGGTGAGGTGTACCCGAGCTATAAACATGGGCATTGCATTTCATCATTTGTCCCACAATGTGAGATTGCAAGTTAGAAGGGACAAAGATGTTGTTGCAGAAAAATTCAGGGAATGCGCAAGACTGTATACAGAGGCTGAGTTTCGAGAAGCATACAGTGAATTGCGGAATACTTATCCTAATGTAGACAAGTATCTGGATGGTATGTAGATGAGGCAAAATGGGCAAGGTGTTATTTTTCAGGAGAAATGTACAACATAGACACCAGTAATTGTGTTGAGTCCATGAACAGTAGTTTTCTTGATGCGAGAAAGTACTCGTTATTACCTATGATTGATGCGATTGTTGCAAAATTGGCTGAGTGGTTTAACAAACATAGGAACGAGTCTGTTGCTGCATCGGACGCACATAAATTGGTCCCCTTTGTGGAGAACCTAGTGCACGGTAGGGTAGCCATTGCGAGGAAGCTAACGGTGAGTGAGCTAAACTACTTTCATCTAAAATACAGTGTCACTGGACGGGATGGGAAGACTTATTTGGTGGACTTGAGAAGGAAAAATTGCGGTTGCAAGTGTTTTGATATAGACAAGTATCCTTGTGTCCATGCAATAACCGCTACCATTGTTTTCATAAAATGGGCAGGAAGAACAAAGGATATTCATGTAGAGGAATTGTGCTCGAAGTATTATTTGATGGAGACGTGGGCATTGGCGTATTATAGGACGATATATCTGGTTCCGCATAAGTCCCAGTGGATTATTCCGGATCATATACAACAATTGTGTGCCTTACCTCTGTATTACAAAAAAAGAAAGGGAAGAAGGCAAATAACTAGGCATCCATCGGTTGGAGAACGTCGCCGAAGGACGAGTAATAGGCCGGTGCATGGCTAAGATGAAAGCTTATTTAGCTATTTTAACTACAGTAGGGATAGTAGCCAAGTTTAAATTGTCATTCTTTTTGAATATGTATGTATTTGACACTCTGTTTTGTTTTACTACGTAAACCTTGGTACAACTATGTATTGAGAAATTAGTTTAATTGGTTTACAACTGATTTAAACAATATTGGGATGGGCGTAGGGTCGAGCCAAAGCCCTTTCGTTAAGTGTTATTTTTACTTGAATATAAAAAAAAATTAGAAAAAACTGTTTTTATACGTCTTTTTATTAATCATATTTACTTAACAATACATAAATTATAAATGCTCATTCACATATTTACTAATGTTTTAGTAAGTTCTATCTTACAGAGTTACGTATTTCATTAACATTTAATATTTTTGGAAAATAAATGTTTACAGCATTTGATCATATTCTATTGTTCCCATCAAAAACCTTATACTTCTATGGCCACTTTGTTAATTTTAACCCTCTTATGAAGCGAAAGTTATGAAAAAAATGATTTATGATATTTTTTTTCCATGAGAACGTTGGAAATGCACTTTTATTACCATAAATCAAGTGTACAACCAAAACTAATTATTTTTAAACATGGCATTACTAATTATAAGTTATAATCCCAAAAGTACAACTACATGTTGTCGAGTAAAACTGGAACATTAGGTATTACTATGTGTGAAATCCCAGAATTTTTTATTCATGTATTTGCCAAATGTCCATGTGTTATTGGAAGATATGATTTTGGCGGCGGCACGTGAGAAACGATTGCTCCATGTGTCAATTGGTTTAATTCCCAATTTCGTAATGTTTATTCCCCCCCCCCCCCCCCCCNCCCCCCCCCCCCCAAAAAAAATACAAAATTCTCAAATTTCAAATTATAGGTTTCCCCCCAACCCAAAATCCACAAAATCCCCAATTTCTAGGTTTTCCCATCCCCGAAAATCACAAAATCACCGAAACAGAAGACGAAGAATGTCATATAGTTACAGCCTCAGCCCTTCCGAGAGATCAAGCTTGAGCCCTCCTCCTGAACGCAGTGAGAATTATGAAATTCCGACTGCTTGTTATTGTCGTGCGACACCAACCATTGAAACTTCTTACACCAATTTGGATCCATGAAGGAGATGCTACACATGCGCCCTCAAAGATGTAACCAAAATTCTGATTTCTAGTTTCGTCCCAGTTTTTTTGGGTAACGATGGTTAATTTAATATTTGTCATCCTTTAATTTCGTGCAGACTCCAGCCGGAGGATGCCATTTTTACAAATGGTGTGATGATGCAATGACATAGGAGCTCCGTGACATTCAGATCGAGATGGGAGAATAAGAAGACCGGATTCGATACGACCTTAGGCGTCATGAGACCCAGAAGAATAAGAAGGATGAACCTGATTTATAGTTGGGATTTCGAATCCGCAGAAAATCACTACCACTGTCTTAGTTGTACCTTTTCGTACCAAATAGGAGGGAAGAACTTTCGAATTGACACAAGTAGATCGACAATTTTAGGTTTTAATTTCGGGTTTTACCCGATTTCAGCGAATTTGATCCGATAATCGTGGGTCTGGTGTACAATTTGACTCGATATCGTGGGTATGGAGTAGTGTCGCTGGTGGAGTGTGGATATCGCGGGTTTGAGTCTGGATATGGCTGGTTGGGTTTGTAATTAACAAAGTGTTTTAAGGGGTGACCAGTTTTTTAACGATTTATCGATTTAAAAGAAATTCAATAAGAAATTAATTTTTATAACGGGAGCATATGAGAATTTTGCTCTTCTGAAAAGAACATATCAGCATTTTCTCCTTGTTTGGGCCACCTTTTTCCATTTGTTCTTTTAACATTTTAATATTTTACTATATTTCACCAAAGAAGTTTTTTTTTTTTTTTTTTTCCTCTGAATTACTTGCTAGATTGATAAGCGGACAGTTTACAAAAGCCATAACGGATAAGGGGAAATCATCAAATACTACCTCACAGTAATATCACAATCACAACAAAATATTTTTTTAACCAACATGGGTAACCAACCGCTACATATGATTGCCAACGATCCTCCTTTGTCACGCTTTGAGTTATAAGATATGCTCCTCGATTCGCTTCCTTTTCTTCAAAACTACTCGCCAATCCAAAAATATTTCTAATGGCACCTAAAATTGTTGAAGATTAAAACTTGTAAGACGGCCAAGCCTGCGGTCCAGAAACCGCACCTATTAGATCTTTGGCTTCAACCGCAAAAATATCCTAGAAATCTTCAAACTTCTCATACTTTCAATAGCCCAAAACCAACTTTCCACATTAGCTTCAAGATCACAGTTGATGGCATCTTCTACTATGCAGCAACAGATCACAGTTGATGGCATCTTCTACTATGCAGCAACACTTTCCCAGCTACATTTCTCAAAACCCAGGCGGCTCCTCCTATCCTTTTTTTTCTTAATTACATGAAGAACCAATATTACACTTCACCTACGAGTGATCAGGAGGAACCCAAATCTGTTTCTCTCTTCTTTTAGACCCCTTGGCTCTACTTTCTTCCTCATTTTCTAATTCCTGAGCATGAAACCATTGGGTCACATCATCTCTGACCTTTCTCAACGTATCATTCACCATAAAACTCAGCCCTTCAAAAAGAAAAATATTCCTATTCTTCCACAATCTCCACAAAATCCAAGGAAAAGCCCTTCTAGTTTCTAATGGCACATTCTGATTTTTCCAGGTTACCAAAGGATATTGAAAGTTTTGGAGAACAAAATCTGAATGAAAACCATTTTCAGGAGTAGGGAAGTTAGATAAACTCAAACATGTCTTACTAATGTACAAGAGAACAATGCATGGTTCACATATTCTCCATCAAGACCACAAATCTGACATCTCGTATCTATCTTCAATCCTCTTGAGACAATCATATCAGCAACATGGACATCATCACTCAGCACTTTCTAAAGGAAAGTTTTAATCTTAGCCGCAATTTGCAATGCCCAGATTTGATCTTTCAGTCCATTGATAGATGGCTGCATCATGGCTTCTTTCAAATACTCATTATTTCTTTCTTGACTTGCTAACCAATCGCCTGATCTCACAGAATAGTCACCATTTTTGTTGAATTTCCAGCATACAAAATCAGGAGAAGACACCACATGATTGATTTTCATGATCAGCTATATATCCCTTGGAAAAAATATGATGAAATCTAATGAAGTTTATATTGTGGATTAAATTTAAGTCTTAAATTTTGTTGTCAAATTTAGTTATGTTGTAACCAAATTCAGTGCTTAATTGTTTTGGACAAGTTTAATTCACTATATAAACTTAATATAGTGAACTTAATGAGTCGTGATGTCGGTAAGGGTTTTTCTTCATGTTTTCTACCATTCCTGATATAAGACTCGATCTAAGAGTCTTTGGTCCGGATCTGAAGTCAATGAAGTTAGCTCGAAGCTCCTCCTCCACAAACAACTCGCAGCCGGATGGATGGAAAGATTAGACAAGTAGCTCGAAGCTCCTCTTGTGAAATCTGATAAGTGGCGTGATGATGGATTGATAAGCACCACAAGGAGGATGAGGGACTCTCTGATACAGCTTGAGAATCGTGGCCTTGTGAATCACACACAAAGACAAGATCTGAAAACAAAGTTTGATAACTTTAAGAAAATTTGGTCTTTATTGATAATGCGTGAAAACAAAGATACACAACCATGGACCTTATAACTTGATCTAGTCGGCTACAACCCTAGGGTTGCGACTCAAAACAACAAGACTTGTAAAAAGAAAAGACTCAAATGACACACACTTTCGATGAGAACAACATGGAGTTCTCTTATATGGAAAGTGTACTAAAAAACACAAAAATAAAAGGCATAACTAAATGGACTTTATTAGGACTCGAAACTAGACTCGATGTGGGCCGGATTAGAACCACTAGACCGTGGCCATATCACCTGCAAGGAAACAGAAATAATTGAACGTAATTCGTACCTGCCTTGGCTAAGAAGTCATTGTGGTTTGTTCCGTGGTTGGTAAGATGTCCGGTTCATCTTCGGTTGCATCAAGTAAGGCTTGTATGGAGATGTTGAATTCCTCTCTTAGCTTCTTCTTCTTAGCTCTTGTGATGGGTCCATCTATCTCCGGAATCTTGATGATATGGTCTTGCTCCGCTTCATGCTCTTGATCAGCTTCATGCTTTTGATCTACTTCGTGCTCGTTGCTTGGTCCTAAACTCAGCTCCTTGGCTTTTGCTCGTGTCATGGGACCTTCATGAGTCTTGGTTTCTTCAGTCTTGGCTTCTTCAGCACGTTCCTCACTTATGTCTTCATCCGGTGGTTCAGTCAGTGGGTTGATGTCCGCATCATACTTGCCCTCTTGAGAAGGTTTTGCCCTCAAAACTTGTTCATCTGAGACATAAGGTGAAAGATCAGCAACATTAAAACTATGGGAAATATTGAACTCACATGGAAGCTCTAGCTTGTAGGCGTTGTCGTTGATCCTTTTGAGCACTCGGAATGGTCCGTCGCCTCGGGGTGCCAACTTGGAACTTCTTTTCCGAGGAAATCTCTCCGAGCGCATGTGAACCCATACCCACTCTCCGGGCTCAAAAATTACTTGCTTGCGTCCCTTGTCCACACGTGCCTTGATCTTTTCATTCTTCTTGAGAATTTTGGCTCGGACTTGTTCATGCATTTTCTTCACGAACTCGCCTCGATTGGGGACAGATCCAGCAAGGCTAAGGGCATGAAACCATAAACAATCTCAAAGGGAGAGAGGTTAGTAGTAGAGTGCCTAGCGTGATTATAGGCGAACTCAACAAATGGCAAACAATCGAGCCATGTTTTTAAATTTCTACCAAGTGTGGCTCGAAGTAACGTGGAAAGAGTACTGTTTACCACTTCCGTCTGTCCATCCGTTTGTGGATGACACGTTGTTGAAAACAAGAGTCTTGTTCCCAGCTTCTTCCATAAAGTTCTCCAAAAGTGCCCTAAGAATTTAACATCACGGTCAGAGATAATAGTTCTAGGGATACCGTGTAATTTTACCACCTCTTTGAAGAACAGATCAGCAATTTGGGAGGCGTCATTGGTCTTGTTGCACGGTATGAAATGTGCCATTTTTGAGAACCTATCAACCACCACGAAGATCGAATCCTTGTGCTTAACCTGTGGTAATCCTAAAACAAAATCCCTGGAAATATCTTCCCAAGGGGCGTTAGGGACAGGCAAAGGTAAATATAAACCGTGAGGATGGGACCTGGACTTTGCTTTGTGGCAAGTGACGCATCTTGCACAAGTCTTCTCGGTGTCTTTTTTGAGATGGGGCCAATAGAAGTGGTCCATCACTACAGCTAGTGTCTTGTCAACGCCGAAATGACCCATAAGGCCGCCTCCGTGGGCTTCCTTGAGTAACAAGTCACGCATGGATCCTCGGGGTATGCATAACCTTTTGTCCCTGAAAAGAAACCCATCATGCAAGTAATATGAATGGAATTCACCCTTACCACAGGCTTCATAAGCCTCGGAGAAATCAGGGTTTGTGGCATATTGGTCCTTGAGATGCTCGAATCCCATGATCTTGGCTTCTAGCGTGGTAATGAGTGTGTATCGTCGGGATAGGGCGTCGGCTACTACATTGTATGTGCCTTTCTTGTACTTGATGACGTAAGGGAAGGTTTCTATAAACTCCAGCCACCTTGCATATCTCCTTTTAAGTGTTGTCTGACCTCGTAGGTGCTTAAGAGTCTCATGGTCGGTGTGGATGATGAATTCCTTGGACAGCAAGTAGTGTTGCCATGTCTGTAAGGCGCGGACTAGAGCATACAACTCTTTGTCATATGTCGGATAATTGAGTGCAGCTCCATTGAGTTTCTCACTGAAAAACGCCACGGGCTTCTTATTCTGGCGAAGCACAGCTCCAATTCCTATACATGAAGCATCACATTCGATTTCGAAAATAATATCAAAGTTAGGTAAAGAAAGAACCGGTGCTTGTGTTAGCTTTTCCTTCAAGGCGTTGAAGGCTTGTTCTTGAGCAGCTCCCCACTTAAATGGTTGGTTCTTTTTTATCACGGCTGTGAGCGGTGTAGCTAGGGTGTTGAAGTCCTTCACGAATCGCCGATAAAAGCTAGCTAAACCATGAAAACTCCAGACATGTCCGATGGTAGTAGGCGTGGGCCATTCTCGGACAGCTTTAATCTTTTCTTCATCCACCTGTAATCCTTGCTCACTAATAACAAAGCCTAAGAAGACAAGTTTGTTAGTACAAAAGACACACTTCTTTAGGTTAGCGTATAAGCTTTCCTTCCGAAGTGATTTAAATACGAGTTCTAGGTGTTCTAGATGGTCCTTAAAGTTCTTGATGTAGATTAATATGTCATCAAAATAAACAACTACAAATTTACCAATGTAAGAATGAAGAACCTGGTTCATCAAACGCATGAAGGTGCTAGGGGCATTGGTGAGGCCGAAAGGCATGACAAGCCACTCGTATAGTTCCTGTTTGGTTTTGAAAGCAGTCTTCCACTCATCACCTTCGCGCATACGTACTTGGTGATAACCGCTTTTGAGATCTACCTTTGAGAAGAGGGTGGAACCGCTGAGTTCGTCTAACATGTCGTCAAGGCGTGGTATGGGGTGCCGGTACTTGATGGTTATGTTGTTGATGGCACGGCAATCCACACACATTCTCCAAGTGCCTCCTTTCTTTGGTACCAGCAGAACGGGTACGGCACACGGACTGAGACTTTCCCGGATGTAACCTTGGTCTAGTAAGTCTCGGATTTGTTTCTCCAGCTCCTTGCTCTCTTCCGGATTCATCTGATAAGCGGGTTTGTTCAGCAGAGCTGTTCCCGGAACCAAGTCAATTTGGTGTTCTATACCTCTAAGCGGAGGTAATCCTGGTGGTATCTCTTCGGGGAACACGTCCGAGTAGTTCTGAAGTAAGGGCTGAATTTCCTCGGGTATGTCTGGTTCACCTGTATCTGCACTTAGACATTCTTTGTAGAACATTAGTAGTAGGGCGCCCTTGGCACCAAGGGACTTACCAACTGATCCGTAACTCACATAAAGGTTTGATTTACTTACCTCTCCTTCCTTAGCCATTTTTACTTGAAGTGCATGAACTTGTGATGGACTGAGGGGTGCAAGAGTATACTTACGATTGTGGTGTGTGACCGAGTAGTGGTTAGTACGTCCATCATGTTGAGTTTCTCGGTCAAATTGCCATGGTCTCCCTAAGAGGAGGTGTCCGGCTTGGGCACTACATCACAAGTAACTTGATCATGATACTTACCAATGCTAAATGGAACTGATACCTATTCGGTGATCTTCATCTCGGCCTTGTCGTTGAGCCACCGGAGTTTGTATGGTCGTGGATGCTTGGCTCTCACGAGACCTAATTTTTCAACAAGTAGCTTGCTAGCCACGTTAGTACAAGAACCTCCATCTATAATTAAATTGCAAACCTTGCCATTGATGGTGCACCGTGTATGAAAGAGATTCTCTCTTTGCTCGGTTTCTTCATGTCCTATTTGAACATTGAGGACTCGCCGGATCATGAGTGACTCTCCCGTGTCCGGATACTCAATGTCTTCTCCGTGCTCCTCGGACTCGTCTCCAGCCTCGTCTTGTGACTCGTATTCTCCCGTGTTGGTGAGGATCATCACCCTCCGGTTCGGGCAATCTCTTGCTTTATGACCTCGTCCCTGACACTTAAAACAAGTAATATCACGAGTACGATTAATTGGGTTAGAAGACTTACCTTGTTCCTCACGGAAATTCCTTTGGGGCTCGGATGGTCTTGATTTGAACTGTGAATCTATCTCTATGGCCTTGCCCTTGTCTTGAACCTTGGGTGTATCGTTCCGCCATGTTTGTGGAACATTCCTTGGCCGAGTGATGAGGTTCGTCTTCTTCTTGATTTGTTGTTCGATTTGGACGGATAAGTGTAAAAGTTCATGTAAGCTACCGTACTTGGCACGCTCTACTTTTCGTTGAATCCTCTCTTGTAATCCATCTATGAACTGAGCCATCATAGCCTCCTCTGACTCTTCCAGCTCAAGCGAGTTCATTAACTTCTCAAACTCCTCGAAATAATCCTCCTCGAAATAATCCTCCACGCTCCTTGGTCCCTGCGTTAACTTACGGAAACGTTTTTGCAAATCACGATGAAAATGTTCAGGGACATACCGTAACCTCATGAGGCATTTCATGTCTGTCCAAGTTGTCACAGCTCCAAAACGAAGTCGTCTCCGTTCTGCCACTATTCTGTCCCACCATGCTAAGGCGTTTCCCGTGAGTTGAGCTGCGGCTATAGCCACCTTTTTGTGCTCTCGATATCCATAGCACTCGAAGATGTACTCAAGTCTTCTTTCCCAATCCAAGTAAGCTTCGGGATCTGTTTTTCCTGCAAAGATGGTGGAGTTAGTTTAATATCATGATTAGTCTCTCTAGGACCTACCTCTCTCGGTTGATGTCTCCGAAGAGGATCAACTCTTTGGTGTTTCTACGCTAGTGGGTCGAGTGACTCTCCATCTGATTCTGAGAGTACTTCTTCCTCAAGGTCAGGATGGTTTGGCGGTAATTGTTGAGCTCCATGTGCTAGTTGGTTTGGTTCTACTTGTTGATGTTGTGGTTGCTCTAATCGGTTTAAGCGAGTGCCAAAGTCTTGGCGAATTTTGCCTACTTGCTGGTTCATAGTCCTCATCTCAGTTCTCAAAGCTTGCAAGACCTCCATGAGGGCTTCTTGACGTTCTGGTCCTCCTTCAACCATGTTTCCTGAATGTATTCAAGAGATGCGGATCAAAGGAATCACAATATAAGTCAAATATGTATAAGGGAAATGGAAAACTCCCTCTTCTCGGCTGTTTCCTTTTTTTTTTTTTTTTGTAGTTGCTAATGGGAATTTGACTTCAATTCGTTCTTCAACTCAGGGTGCTAAGGACACAACGGAAAGTTTCCTGAACACAGATGAATCAAAAGGAAAAGTAAAACCGATACAAAAACCACAAGTAATCCATGTGCGATATGCGATGGTGATGGCTTATGATGCACGGTAACTACGATCAATAGCTAGATGATACGAATTCTAACATGTACTTGATGCAAACAGATGAACAAAGACTGAATTGAACACAATGCAAGAGAAAAACACTCGTCCTAACAGCAGTTACCAAGACAAGCAATCGATGAACTATGATGAACCCTAAAAGTACTAAATTTTTTTTTTTTTTTTTTAAATAAGAAAATAAATATCAAACGAATTTCTAAATTAATGATAACAATTTTCCTGGATGATAATGCGAGTTGAGAAGCCAAAACAAAAGATGAAATATTTTTATGATTTTATAAAATTCAAACAACAGAGCAGGCGGAAATAAAAAAAAATTGTTTTTATGAAGGAATTGAAAACAGAAACGAATTTAAAGAAAGGAACGAAATAACCTAAGGGGTAGGAGCTAACCTGGCTCTGATACCAATGATATAAGACTCGATCTAAGAGTCTTTGGTCCGGATCTGAAGTCAATGAAGTTAGCTCGAAGCTCCTCCTCCACAAACAACTCGCAGCCGGATGGATGGAAAGATTAGACAAGTAGCTCGAAGCTCCTCTTGTGAAATCTGATAAGTGGTGTGATGATGGATTGATAAGCACCACAAGGAGGATGATGGACTCCCTGATACAGCTTGAGAATCGTGGCCTTGTGAATCACACACAAAGACAAGATCTGAAAACAAAGTTTGATAACTTAAAGAAAATTCGGTCTTTATTGATAATGCGTGAAAACAAAGATACACAGCCATGGACCTTATAA
The DNA here is from genome assembly GCA_002933915.1 of Eutrema heterophyllum. Taxonomy (NCBI): domain Eukaryota; kingdom Viridiplantae; phylum Streptophyta; class Magnoliopsida; order Brassicales; family Brassicaceae; genus Eutrema; species Eutrema heterophyllum. Next base: position 107,744 of record PKMM01019945.1, read on the forward strand.
CTTAATCCAGTCGGCTACAACCCTAGGGTTGCGACTCAAAACAACAAGACTTGTAAAAAGAAAAGACTCAAATGATACACACTTTTGATGAGAACAACATGGAGTTCTCTTATATGGAAAGTGTACTAAAAAACACAAAAATAAAAGGCATAACTAAATGGACTATATTAGAACTCGAAACTAGACTTGATGTGGGCCGGATTAGAACCACTAGACCGTGGCCATATCACCTGCAAGGAAACATAAATAATTGAACGTAATTTGTACCTGCCTTGGCTGAGAAGTCATTGTGGTTTGTTCCGTGGTTGGTAAGATGTCCGGTTCATCTTCGGTTGCATCAAGTAAGGCTTGTATGGAGATGTTGAATTCCTCTCTTAGCTTCTTCTTCTTAGCTCTTGTGATGGGTCCATCTATCTCCGGAATCTTGATGATATGGTCTTGCTCCGCTTCATGCTCTTGATCTGCTTCGTGCTCGTTGCTTGGTCCTAAACTCAGCTCCTTGGCTTTTGCTCGTGTCATGGGACCTTCATGAGTCTTGGTTTCTTCAGTCTTGGGTTCTTCAGCACGTTCCTCACTTATGTCTTCATCCAGTGGTTCAGTCAGTGGGTTGATGTCCGCATCAATTCCTCTCTTGCCAAAGGTGGTAGAGAGTAGCTTGAAAGAATATATTACCGTATCAAAAACTGAGTGAGCTGATCGTGATTGGGATTGTGAAGCTGGGCAACAATCTGATTCCAGCCCGTTGAGTAGTTGCTGCAGAGGAGGCCCCTTGTGAGATTCTCCCACACCGCCAATGAGTATTGACGTTAAAAAAGGTGATTCTTGGATTCCTTTGTGTTTCCGCATAGTACTCAATTCAAATTTTGACCCAAGGACCATTTCTTGGCTCAATCTCTCGTGGGTAATATGTCTTTGATCGCCAACCATACTAGGAATGAGTATTTCGATGTTGATTTTGGGAACCATACACCTCTATACCAAACATTTTACTAGTGTATCTCTCTTGTTGAATTCCAAGTTCCTATCATGGTGAACTTTTTCTTGAATTTGTCATCCGAATAACGCCAAAGAGAATGATCTTTCTCATCACTTCTGCCCCTTTTTGGAATTCAAGATTGCCACCTTATACCATCTTTGACGATGCGATGCCATAGCCGATATTTTTAAGCCATCTTATTTCTTAGTGGGTCAGCCCCGGGCTACAATACCTAAACCTTGTGAACTACATCATATCACTATATTATTATTTAAGAAGTCATTTAGGAAAATGAACGTTATTTTGTAAGTTATTACATATTATGACATTACAAATAAGAAAAGATAATTGAAATAGGAAAAGATATAATTTGTTTTTAAAATTATTGATGAGAATATGGAAAGTATTTATTTTCCATTAAAGAGGTTATTTACTATTTAGTTTCTTAATTATTATGATATTATTAAATAATAATCAATCCATACATATTTAAATAAAATATATTCGAGATCTTGCAATATTTTTCACTATGATTATTATATTTTATTTTAATATATATCAAAACAAAAGTTTGAAAAATATTTTACTAATTTTATAAAGAGTTAGACACTAGAAAATTGTTTTTTTAAGAGTTTGTGGACTGACCACAAAAATCATTGTCATTAAACGGTGCATATTAGAGTTATGTTTTCAAGATTATATGTTTTTGCGGGTTAGCCCGAATAATATTTTAGTTCATTGCAAAACGGGTTAAGTAGACATGTTAGTCCGGGTTGACAGTTCTATATATAATCATTAGTTAGACATATTATAATTTAATTTTTCTTAAATTTCAACAAAAAAAAATTAAATTATCTCGTGCTATATAGCTAATGCGGATTGAATCCTAGTACCAAAAATTAAAAGAAACGGAAGGAATACTAATTTATTTAGTTAAAAGGAAAAACTAGGTTGCGGTTCTTTTTAATTTTGCTTTGTCTCTTTCGCTTTGCACTCATTGATTCATCTCTATTGTTATATATTTATATACATATATATACCTACAAACTTATTCAACATTTATGAATAAAACAAGGGTGATATTGTTTAATATCAATGGTTGACTAGTTAATTAGGTATATGACAATCGATAATCATAAATTAGTTTTCTCTCATGTCAACAAAAAAAATGGCAAAACTGCCCCTATAAGATTACGTAAGCAAAAGACTATGGAGATAGAGTTGCATTAAATGTCATGTTGTTGTCAAGTTAACAATTTTGGTGATAACTTTTATGTTGTCCATTTAACAAATTTACCGCCAATAATAACTTGGGTTAGCGTCGACATAAGTTATCCCAATCCAGTGGTTCTAACAGTTGGAGCCCTATCTAACAATGTTGACGGTATGTTATCTATGTCGGCGGTAACTTAGATTGATGAACTGCATCTACCAAGGTAACAATCTCGGTGATAACTTCTTTGTTGTCCAATGAACAAACTTGTCGTCGATAATAACTCGGGTTGGAGTTAACAATTCCGGTGATAACTTCTTTGTTGTATATTTAACAAACTTGTCGTCGATAATAACTTGGGTTGGCGTTAACAATTTCAGTGATAACTTCTTTGTTTTCCATTTAACAAACTTGTTGTTGATAATAACTCGGGTTGGCGTTAACAATTCCGGTGATAACTTCTCTGTTGTCCATTTAACAAACTTGCCATCAATAATAATTTGGGTTTGCGTCGACATAAGTTCTCCCAATCCAATGGTCCAGCAGTTCGAGCCCCTCTAACAATGTTGCCAGTAAATTATCTATTAAACGGTTAACGTGTATGTTACACATAAGTAGGTTGGTCAGTTAACAAAGACAATTCACTTGTAAACTAGTTAACAGAGACAATTCGTTTTTCGAAGAATTATCTAAAAGTTGCCAAAGTTTCTGGTGTGAAAATCGTCAGAGTTTATGGTGTTCCTAGAAGAAAAAAGTAGAAGATAAAAGAGAATTTTTTTTACAGAAAATAAATACCTTCAATCGTGGGAAGATGAGATCACAATGGCCGTAGGAGCTTACAAATTCGTGTATAAACGTAGAGAGGATGAGAGAGATGAATTGGAGTTAAAGGTGAATATTTAATCCATTAAAACTTAGCAGATAGAATCTCGGAGAAATGAGAAGAGAGGGAAGAGAGAGAAAAGATAGGATAGGTTAAGAGGAAGAGAGAGAGAGAAAAGACATGATAGATTTTAAAAAATTGTACTAGGAGTTGTTTAGACTATTCCCTCCAACAGTATAGGATAAATAGTATCAATTCCTAAGAACTAATTTTGATATTAATAAATACTAGATGTTCATAATACCCATAAAACAAAGTTATCCGCTGACATTATTTGGATCTAACAATCCATTAGAGAATACATTATGTTGTATGATTCACAGTTCTCAGTGAAGCTACTAATCTTACTGAGTGGTTCCGTTTGGAACCATTGTATTTTGTTTGTCATGTCCTAAGGGCATCGCTATCTCGCTGCAGTTCTATATAATTGTCGTTTATGCATTTTTTTATAAATCAGTTGGCCAAATTAAATATAGAAGAATGGTTTGTGTATTTGTTACCTATAATAGGTTTTAATACCAGTCAAGTAGTATTTGTAGATAGTGTTAAACTGAGACACTCTAATCCCAGAAAACATCCCACCGAATAGTTTGATTTGTACTCCAACCCAAAACGCCCTTAAATCTTACATGGAAAAGGAATAAAGGGGTGAGCAACAACGTTACTCTGTGGGGGTAGGCACGAGTGCTTACGAGATTCACAATACGATATTTACTTTATCAATAACGTAACATGCTCACCTTATAAATGTATTTGTAATGTCAATTTAATAAATACAGCCAACCATATAAATGCAAGACCTCAAACAGACCTATCATGACTCTTTCATATTCCCACAGGTCGCAACCCAATGGTACTCAATATCTTTCACATTCTGGGCTCGTCAGCCTCATTCTTCCATGGGTCCGTAACCTCATACATTCTCATTATCATTCTCATTATCATTCACATTCTCTGGTTGCAGCCCAACAAACAAATGCCGCTTCATGGCTCACGACCACGACCCCGGCGACAAGCAATGACCCTATTGGCCATACACACATTCTTATCATTCTCATTCTCTTCATAAAATAACATTCATGCATTCCTTTTCATTACTGTTCCTATTTACTCTTAACATTAATCTCAGAAATTAATAAATGCAGCTAATCATATTAACTAATGCAAGACCAATAACAAGACTGACTCTTCACATTCCCAAGGGTCGCAATCTAATGGTACTCAATCTCTTGCCATAGCCCATAATGGAATTGACGATTAATGCCTCCGCCTACATAGGACTCGACAATTAATCATGGTGCCTCAACCCTCTACAAGGATTGACAATGGCTCGTCAGCCCTTTCTCGATCACTACAACTTCACAATAATCCCTCGTTGACGTCAAACAATACTGAACACCACAGTCGCAACCGTGTACCCAGCAGTCAAACATTGGCATTCACGCCACAATATTAACTATTATTATGCATTAATAACTTCCCTCTTAAACATGTATTACTTCTCATACATCAATCATTATCTTTCCCATCAATTTCCATTACTTAACCTATTAACTTTAATCTACAAATATATATATATACATATATATATTTATATTCCTTCTACGAATGATGCACATGTTGAACTACTCAAGCAACAATCACATCAAGTATTAGCTAACATCACACATCCATTATCAACTATTCACCCTACGCACATTAATAAACCAAATACAATATTAATGAATACTCATAGCATATCCCCACCTTAATCTAATAGAACCTAGAAATAACGATCGAAGAAGTAGCGGTCAAAGCGGTTGCGGTTGGGTAAACGCCTATTCAGGAAACTACGATTGAAAAATGAGTTTCCATAAATAGACTTTCCATAAATGGACTTGCCATAAATAGATTTTCTAAAAATGACAATTCTTGGAAAAGGAATCTTTTCTAAAACGGAACTAGGGTTTTGAATGGCAGAAACGTGGCCGGAAAGAAACAGCCGCAACTTTCTGATCTTATATCGAATCGGAGATCAGAAGGTAAATCTGAAAAGATGAGTCAGAGAGCTTCACAGCGGTATGTAGATCGCCTCCTGGATCTTTATGGATCGCCGGCAAAACGCTTTACAAGTTGGCTGCTCGCAGATCCGATATGCGCAGATCAAATGTCAGCTTGATCCAATTCGATTTGCTCATCCGTTTCTCTTCTCTCCCAAAACGGGTCAGATCTGCCTCTTATACGTCTACGGTGGCTTCTCCTTCGAGGTGGCTCGACGGTGGTGGCTCCACCGGAATTCCGACAGGGCTTCGCCGCTTTGAACTCTCTGCCTCCTCTCTGCCACGAGCTCCCTCTATAAATAGAGCAATGGAGTGAGGTCTGCTTTGCTCTTAATGATACTATTGAGCTTCTAACCTTGGGCTTCTCTTCTCCTCACTAATGGGCCACGAAAAATGACCTTAATTAAACTCTAGATTACTCTTGAAAATGGCTACACTACTTTCTTTCCCTTATGGGCTTTCCTCAATTCAAAACAGGCCTGACTCTTCGTCTAATGATTCTTTCGGTCCAACTCTTTGTTTCATTTGATGTTTGTCCCAACTATCCTCAAGCCCAACTTCGCATGCATGATCCACGCCCAATAAGTCTTTCACTCGAGGTTTATGAGCCCGAGACAATGCTTCCTTCGCAAACTAGGATTTTCTTCTTCGAAAAGTTAATTAGAGTTAGGGTTTCTTTGGGAATAAGTTTTGATAAAACAAAAATAGGCCCTAATCCTAATTTGTGGGATGTCACATTAACATTCACTGAAGAGAGTTAGTATATTTTCATATATATGATTAAATTTAGAGAATCAATTTTAATTATATAAATTCCAAAAAAAATCAATTAGTTAATTAATGAGAATTCAATTCAAAACAGTGTTTGACAAAAATAGGCAAAACATAAGCAAAAATTATGCAAACATAAGCAAAAAAATATGCAAAACAAATGACCAAAAGTAAAAGCTATAGATTTAGATTGGAGACAATAAAATCAAAATGCTGATTCTTAATTACCAAACACCAAAGAATGTAATAGTCCAATTTAAAACTCCAAGAGTTCAATTCAAACCAGTGTTTTTATACGATGGCTTATTGACTTGTACCATGGATCTAATAATATGACTTTAAAATTACTATACATATACGTCTTTATGATCCAATATACTTCTTTATGATCCAATGTGGCCTAGGAGGAACACCATAATAAGATGCACAAAATAAATATTGGCTTGTATATCGATTTTAGTAGCCAATCAACCAATATACAAATACCAATTATTGATTTATATATGTCTTTTTGTATATATTATAACCAAACTTAGATTGATATGTTAAGATCTCTTAGATCTTTTTGGTACGTTGAAATCCAAGATTCAATTATTTTAATTTCTTTCTCTCGTTGCATCACCAGCCACTCCGGATCTCCTTTGCTCTTCAAGCTAATGTCTTGACAATGTGAACCTGCCCATATGTTAAAAGTTTATCGAAATTATGTGAGAGTTTATCATATGTTCTTAAATGACTTGTTGAATAAAATGCTTGATTAAAACTAAAAATTTTACCAGTTTTTGTCTTGATGGCGACTACACTATCTGAAATATCATCTAAAACTCTGGAAATATATAAAAAAAATCCCATTAAACCTATTCAAACAGTTATGAACAAATTATTATTTTTATTTACCCGCCGACGCTGTAAGGATCTGACAATCCATTAGAGAATATGATGTTGCTCCCAAATCTTCGGAGAATTAACTTGATATCCTGCACAATATATAACATTTAACATTAAGTTCTCGCTAATTAATATTAGCAAACTTTTAACATTATCGGTCCAGATAACGGACATTCAACGCGATATTAAAATTTACGATCTTTCTTATTTTCTTATCCAAACACTAAAGAATGTAACTATACGAGGGTCCAGAAATTTCAATTCAAAACAGTGTTTATAAAAGATGGTCTAAGTGGCTTGTGCCACAAACCGGACATCATGACAATTAATAGATGTATATACCTGAGTGCCAAAGTACGTCATGATCCAATGTGGTCGAGGAGGGACACCATAATAAGATTCACATCCCTCAGTGAAACTGGTCATATTAAACGGCGCCGGTTGAAACATTGTGTCTTGTTTGTCATATCCTATCGGCATCACTATCTCGCTGCAGCTCTATATAACGATCGGTTCATGTAGTTTGATCCATATATCGATTAGACGAATTAAAATCAAATACAATATTTTAAGTATATGTTATATCAAGTTTTAAGACGTTTTTAATACGAATTTTACATGCCTGCCATCTCCATGCGATGCTATTGTTTGTGGGCTGCGCAAACATATTGGTATCATAGCAAGTTCGGTTGCCTATTAAAGCGACAACGCCTGCGAAAATCCGATCGGGTATATCATTTTTACGGTTTGGTGGGTTGGCATCGATTGCGTTGCACACGTTGGTTACCCAATAACTTGGACCCCGATTGTATTGAACAGCTTCGGCGTATATCGTACCCAAGAAGTCTTTGATATCGGAGCTTCCGTTCAATGGACTGAAAAAATATTTTTAAGGAAGAAATTAAGTATGAAGCGTAGATTATTTTAACTTTAACAAAAAAAAAAAGAAGAACACAACTAAGATATATCATTCTTACGCGCAAGTTTTGAATTTTTTGCTGAGGATTAAGAGACCATTGGGTTTGGCAGCAACTCTATCGATTTCTTTCCAAGATTTACGAATTGTGTTATAACATCGCTCACTCGTTTTCTTGTGGAATATGTGAAAGGAAAATAAAAAGAAAGATGTAATTATTATCAGTTAAGACTTGTTAACCATGTACATAGCAACATAAATTAGTGAAGAACGGAATAGTTGAAACGGAGAAAACAAAAACTCGTATGTACGTATTGGTATGGTCTAATTGTAATAATTGAATAATTATTAGGGAATTACCTTGATAACCTTGGTTACAATATAATAATAACCAAATTTAGGGCGAGTGTCTTCGAAGTAGAGAAGAGGAGCTGAAGATGCTAATGCCCCAAGTGCTATGTGCGGATATTTTAGCCTGAACCATGCTGCTAACACTTTGTGTACCATGAAATGTAACAGAAAATGATTATTCCAATTACTTTTTTTATCATGGAGAGTAAGGGAGGTCATTCGGTAGAATATACTCTCCAAACAAGAATTTCAGATACTAATCGACTAATCGTAGTAAAATGTTCGAGGGTAACTATACCACATAAGTTATGGTTATGGTATATTGCATATATGAGATATTAGGGATGCGAGTCCGGGTAATTAATACGGTTTGATTCGGGTTAGATTTTTCGGGTAATACATGTTATCAAAATTCTACCGAAACTAACCAAATTAAAATACGGTTCGGTTCTCGGGTAGTTTGGGTTTTGAATTTTGAAACCAAAAATAACTAAAGTTTTTGGTATTTTGGTTCAAATTCTGTTAAAATCGATAAATTCGGTTAAAAGCGGGTAAATTTGATTAGTTTGGTTCGGAATTTTATATGTATTTTTTTGTAAAAATTGGTATAATCCAGTATATGTCGGTTAGAAAAAAAAACCAAAGAACCGATTGGTTAGGTAAAACCGAATGAATTTTATAATGTTTTTGAATTGGTTCACAGTCCATAACCGAACCAGATGAACCGAAAACCAAAAAGCTCAATTTGGTTCAGCTCGGGAACCTCGGTTCCGTTAATATTCGTAGGCCTATGATATATATAATGGTGAACATGGACTTACTTCCACCATATGATCCTCCTATGACAATGATAGGGCTGTGTTTGGTTGAGTACTTTTCCTTAATGTGCAAGAGAATCGCGGCATAATCTGCTAGGGCTTGTGCTGCGTTCAAATACCCCAACGTACTCGCGTTCTTCAATGCTTCTTCTGCCGATCCAAATGGCATCGTTTTCCCATAATACCTATGCTGCATTATACATCGTATGCATTTACTTACAAACGATGTACAAAAATAAATTTAACCGCAAACTTGTATATATAAACACACACACACACCTCTATGTAGACGAGGAGCGCTTTTAAACGAGGACCGTTGTCACGAAGAAAACCGATGGCAGACAAATCGGAATCTAACGAGGACTCCTCTCCAAGAAATGCTAAGATTGGTGCGTTGGCTTTGGCACCAGCCCAATGCTTGGAATCAATGGCGTATCTTTGTTGAAAGGTCATGTAGCTTTTCGTTGTGTATGTAAAATGATCGAGATCTTGATTAAAGTAGAAAATCTTAAGATCAGATTCATCTACCTTTTGCGTCAGTGCATCGTGTGCATTCTTTAGCTTTGTTGGGGAAATCCCAAGTCGAGCGATTTTGGAGTGTGCGAGAGAGATGGAATAAGATGAAGATGTTGAGAATATCAATAGAACGAGAATTGCAAATGGAAGAGACATTTTCTTAAAGTGTTTTGTTTAGTATTAGTAGCTCATTGTGGTATATTATTGTTCACTAAGTTGGCTTCAACCCTTTATATAGATACCAAAAAGTTATAATGCACTAGATTATATACTAGATGAGGTTCTGTCTTTTGTGCGAATTATAATCTATATAATAATTCAAATGTGGGTGTATATTAAAGGAGATGAGCTTCCAACTCAAAACTAATTGGTAATGAGTGGATTGACCCATATTATTTATATATTACTTAAGATTTTTTTCAATTTCCGATGTGGGATATTATTCTCTAATAGTGTATACATGCATGCATGCTTAAATATACTCCATCGCTTTTGAAAACTCCAAGTTACTGTTTGTATTAGTTAAATAATAAGAACTAAGATTTTGGGCTGTTGGCTCCGAGAAGATCTGTATCTTTGTCGGCTATATTTCTGGAGGTATTCATTCCCGCCGACAGTTGTATTCTCCTTTGGTTAACATTTTGATCATTCAAATAAATTTAGACGAAAAAAAGAAAAAGTAATAAAATAAAGAACTGTCAGGCTTAAGTTAGTGATATATGATTATTTTTTTATGAGATAGATTTTATATAAAGAGATGGAAGTCTCTGATAATATATATAAAATTTAGATCTTGTCATAGGTTTCCGGTTTGTTATAATTTTATATTTTTATATAACTATAGGTAATTCGAGTTTTTACCACCCGACTAATCTCTCTATAATGAGTGTAGACGTCGGATTGCACACTCATCAAAGTTTTTAATGGATCTAAAATATAACATCATTTAACCAAATGGGAGTGATTATTTTACGCTTGGAGAATTAATCTATAACCTTAGCAAATGAAAACAACATGGCAACACCATTTCTAGTGGCTGGTTATTACTTATGAGCAATAAATGTCTCATTTGATATATATAT
>PKMM01019945.1:122540-219311 GCA_002933915.1 Eutrema heterophyllum
AATATATATAAATGATATATAATAGGTAATACTTTATTAAGTAAACAAAATACTAAGCGTTTGTGGATACAGAGAAACTCCTTTAAGAGTTAGGCATTGACAGAGATACGCATTCGGAAGTTAATCTTCTTCTTTTTAAAAAATTAATCTTTTAGCCCAGACTTTCACTTTCATTTTTAAAAAAATAATTGAATGTCCATCTTGTATTTTTAGAGACCATATAACAAACGACTATTCCATTGTGTAGTTTCAGACCGTGAAATTCAAGTCTATTGATATATAAACTAAAATGAATATTCTTAAGATGCACTCATATACAAATTAAAGATATAACTTTGTTAAAAGTAATCAAACATTCAATCGTATATTCGTATATCTTCCATTTGTTATGATTCTTATTCGCGTGGGACAGTTTGCAAGAAGTGTGTGGTTGAGGACCCAACATCTTTTGCTTGTAATGGGTGCAACCTATTTTCTTCAACCATTCATTTTTATTTTTCGGAAACCAAATTTAAATTGGAAATTATATTATTTCAATAAAGTTCTTCACTTTCACTCTTCCCATGATAATGTTATTCTTCCATAAGGTTCAGACTAGCTAGTCTGTGTTCACATATTATTTTTATGTCTCTTTCATGACGATCTATGACATCAATGAAAATATTATAAATATAATAATAGAAAATTGTATTTATGTTAAATGATTATATTAGAAGGTAGATAAATTAATTTAATCACTATATAAAGGTATCTATTTTGTATATTCATTTTCATAAGTTTGATTCGTAAATTCGCAGCAGAACTTGGGATCTTGTGCCTCCCTTGTCGCATTACAATATTGTAGGCTGCAAGTAGCTTCATAAAACGAAATATCTTCCAAGTGGTTTGCTTAACAGTTAACAGGTACAAAGCCTGTCTCGTTGCGAAAAGATTCAGCCCACAATACGATGTCGATTTTGCTGAAACCTTTAGTCCGGTCGTAAAGACAACAATAGTTTGCATTAGGCCTGCGAATTCGGTTAGTTCGGGTTTTTTGGTTAGATTATTTTGATTTTTTGAATAATTCGGGTTATAGATTTTTTACCAAAAATAACCGAATAAAATATTGGTTCGGTTCGGTTCGAGAACTCTTGATGAAGAAGTGTATATGACTCAATCACCGGGTTTTTATTGTCCTCATCATGTGTGCTGTCTCTGCAAAACAATTTACGGTCTCAAGCAAGCCCGCAAGCATGTTATATCGAGGTAATAATATATCTCTTATTTGCTGGTTAAAAAAATTATGTGGTAGACACGTTGTTTATAGGCAAAGATATCATCTACAGTAAAATTTCTATAAATTAATAATATTGGGTCTTTGAAAATTTATTAATTAACCGATTAATTAATAAATATTAATTTATAGAGAAAATTTGTTTTTCATGAATAATCTTCTAAAATTTTATTACAAATAATATTATATTCAAGAATTTAAACGAATATGCTTGTGAAATGACATGCACAAACTTAAATTATGATTAATAATCTTAACGATCGCAATAAAATAGTTGCTAATACTTGATAGCATACCGGATTTATAAGAAATTGTGGCTACTATCTTTATTGATGATGAAATTGAAGACAAATACTCCAATACATTTGGAAATAATTACACGTAAGAAAATCAATTATCACGTTTAGAAATATTCAGAAATTTTAGATGTAGCTTGAAAAAACAACACTAAAAGCTATTGATGTGATAAGTAAAGAGATGAACTCCAACAAAATTTCAACTTTAAGTAAAAACAAACAACACATTAGTCATATTTTAGTATATTGTCTTACATATATGTACATAAAGTTATATAATTATTAATATATATTATTATTGGAGCCATATATTTACACAGGGTCTAAAAAATTGTTATCTTATTATTTTATCGAACTATGTTAATTTTTACATTGGTTGAACTAGGGACCGACAAAATTTATTATTTTATCATGTTTATTAATTTATCGAATATTAATTTATAAATGTTTATTATATCTCCAAGTCTATGTAGATGATATCATTGTACAGAACTCATCAACAATGCCATCACTTTGCTCGCGGACAGATTCTCAATAAAATATTTTGGAAACTTACATCACTTTCTTGGAGTTGAAGCTCCGAGCAAATGAAGAGTTACATATACTACAAAATTCGCGATCTCCTCACCAAAACTAAGATGACGAATGCTACACCAGTAACAACTCCCCTTACTGGCTAATCCAAGCTTCCAACTACTCTCGGGCAAAAGATCAAGTGATGTTCCTGAATACAGCTCTATCGTAGGCATCCTACAAGATCTCAGATACACAAGACCTTGACATTGTGTATGCAGTTAACAAACTCTCCCCATTCATGCATACTTAGACTGATTGGCAAGTTAGTTGTATAAGAAAGTGCTTCGGTATCTCTATACAAAAATGTATAGAATCACAAAGATCTACTAATATATATTTTTTTTCTTCTAAACTTCCAAAAGAAAATCCAAATTTCTTTGACTAATAAATGTTTAATGGTGAACTTCATTATGTCGGCCCATTATGTCGATTTTTTTTCAATTGATTTGAGGATTTTTATATTTAAAATGGATTTGAGGTCGGTCGGGTTTACGGATCAAATTTGAGTTCGGATCGGGTTTTTACTTTGGTCTGGTATCTGGTTTAAGTGGTTTCGTATAAAGTTTAGCTCATAAACCATTCAAACCAACGATTATGGATAAATATGTTTCGAACTTTCCAACTAAGGAGACCTACGTTTTCAACTTTCAAATGAGGGGATTTAGTCCGATATCAAAACTTTGGTGGGAAAAATAGGTAAACTTCATTATGTCGGCCAATTAAAAAATTCAACCCGAAAGGACAATTGGGCTATTATTTTAGGCTCTCCTCTAATGTTTCCCCTCATCGGCCCATTAGTTCTTCCATTGCTTTGTTCTTCTTTTAACGCTTCCATATTTGTGCTTCATCTTCTTCGTTCCTCTGCCTAAACTCCGAATATAACCCCTTTCTTCTAGATTGCGAATTTCCCTTTCTTCGAGCTCTCTGTAATCCTGTCTTACAATCACACCGAGTTGGAACCCAAAATCGATTCCAGCTCCATTGGATCCACCAATTTCGCCTTGGATTTTACTAGGGTTTGGACCAAATCTAGACTCACCGTTGTTGCTTCACCTGATCGACTTCGAGGGGAAGGAAATTGCCCTAATATTCTGAATTCTTAATTTGATTTCGCGGAAAATTTGGTTGTTCTTCGAAGGAACATTGAAGATGAAGAAGTACGGTCTGCAAATCAGGGCTCCTTCCCAGAAAAAGCAATCATCATCTCGACCTGCTCCAATATTTGGTGAAGATGAAGACGACGATGTTGAGAAGGAGATTTCTCGGCAAGCTTCAAAGACCAAAGCTCTTAAAGAAGTACGTTTTCCTCTCATCGTTCTCGCTCTGTTTCTTTCTTAGTTTTCGTTCGATTTTATGTCCTTGATATGTGATTGTTGGTGTTGGTTCTGTGTTTATAGATTGAGGAGCAGCATAAGAAAGCTTTGGAAGAGGACTCTTCTGCTTTTGCATATGATGAAGTTTATGATGACATGAAACAGAAAGCAGCTCTTCCACGAGCACAAGATCGTGAAGAGCGCAAGGTAATGTAATCACTATGAGAATCATTAGAAAAGCTTAGGATGTAATCAGATTCTTCTTTTTTTGTTTCGTAAGAGGAAGATATATGACTCATTGAGTACAACAATGGAGGATGTAACACCATCAAAAGCTAGTCACTCATGTTTACATGTTGTACTAAAGACTTGAAACTTGTCCGTACTCAGTAGCTTATGGAATCGAAATCTTGTGTCCATGTTCTGAAGAGGAATGAATAGCTTTTGACGGTGTTACATAGTATTTTGACGTTGCACTTTTTTTAGGTGTGTTTAGCTTTGATGAATTGGCCTCTGCTTATGCGTTTGCTATTCTTTCTCTAATTGCAGCCAAGATATATCCAGCATTTGATGAAAAAGGCCGACCAGAGACAGAAAGAACACGAAATAGTTTATGAGCGAAAGCTCGCGAAAGAGAGGGTGAAAGACGAACATCTTTTCTCAGATAAAGAAAAGTTTATAACTGGTCCTTATAAAAGGAAACTCGAGGAACAAAAGAAATGGCTGGCGGAAGAAAGATTGCGTGAACTTCGAGAGGAGAAAGATGATGTAAGTTCTGTTTCGTGTCTACGCTTTCCTCGTTCATTATATATCATTTTTTTGTATTTCTGGCCTACTAAACTAGTGCTTGCTAGGATAGCCGAAGTTCTAGTTTTGTCCTTTTTCGTTTCTGTGTTAACTCTTAAGTAGCTCAGGTTTGGGAACTGTGTTTGCTTGATCGCAATCTTTTCTTCTTACAACCTTGTCGCATGTTTCGGCTTTTAGTACGTGATGGGCAGGTCTAGAAGTCTCTCTGTATTAGCAAATGATTAGGATATATAGCTTTGGTGGATTTTAAACTGAATTGTTTATATTGCTATTTAAACTCATTTCTCAGCCCTTTTCATTTGTTTTCATCTTCTGCTAGGTTACAAAGAAGAAAGACTTGAGTGATTTCTACTTCAACATTGGAAAAAATGTGGCATTTGGAGCACGAGATATCAAAGCTAAAGAGGCAGAGAGGCTCGAGGAACAAAGAAAGGCAGAGAAGCTGGAGGAGCTGAGAAAAGAAGAAACAAGGGAAGAGGAGAAAACAAATTCACCAGAGAAGGAAGTGTCACCCGAATCCAGAGATATTAATGGATCAAGTTGTAGGAAACGGAAAAGTGTGGAACCGCAAGAAGCAGCCGAGCAAGCAACATCTGAGAAGAAGATTGGTTCAGATGACACAGAAGAGAGAGACTCATTAGTCAAAGAGGCAGCAAAAGAAGCTCCGAAAGCCACTTTCCAGCACAAGAAAAGCGAGGATGCGATCGCTGCTGCTAAAGAACGGTGGTTGGCCCGTAAGAAGGCAAAGATGGAAGAATAGTTGTGCAACTTTGGCCAGATTTTCAGTCCAACGGTTACTTTTTGGTGAACTTCTCTTATGATTGTCAATCTCTTTCTGTTTAAAAACTTTTCAAGATAAAACTTATTACATGCATGGTCACATTTTAGCCTAAGTGTTTTTAAAAAATGCTAAGAAATTCTAATGTCCAACGAAATAGTTCTCTCCATATGCTTAAAAATTACATTTTTCTAAGTATTTTCTAAATATCCAAAGAAAAAAGGTCAATTCAAACACATACTAGGCAAAAAATGACAAATAAACTTGGTTAAATCATACATGAATTAACATAATTTTGGTTCAATTTTTTTTTTATAACTTTGGTTCAATTTTTTAACATAATTGCTAAGCTTACGAGCTATCTGCAATTTGATAACTTTGGTTCAATTTTTTATTTTCGTCCGAATCTTTTCATTATATAATACGAAAGATGAATATAAATGTGAAATACAGTTTTGATACACAAAACCGGCCAAAAATAAAAATTCCCCGAAGACGAAGCCCTAAGACTTCACCCAAAAGAGAGCAACCATACAAAAAAATCTAATATCTAACAATACTAGACGGTAAGCGAACTTCACCGTAAAAGACCAAAGCTATGAATGAGAAAAGATTGAAGGAAAGGCCAAAGGAGCCCTATGCATTGCAACAAAACCGCTGAAACGAAACACTTCCACGATCAAATCTAACAAACCGAGAGATGCCAAAGCAGAGCCAAAGGACAGGAGCCAAGAAAAGATACAAACATCTAATACAGCTCCGTACAGAGCCCGAAGGAGAAACTACCTCAATGCACCACCAGCCACTACTCCGGACAGGAAAACGCAGAAACGAACCGAGCAACGCAATGAAACTACATTATCGGTTCGGTTCAATCAAAAATAACATTTTCAATAAATAAATAGGGGACTATGACGTACCATGAAATGCTTCAACCGGTTATGGCATACACGAGATGAATCGATTTAACCAGAAAATTTAAAATTCGGACCGAGAGAGCCCTGTGTTGACGAACCTTCTGAACCAAACAGAGAGTTCTCGTTAGCTGTTTCAGTTTTTTTTTCCCTTTCAAAACCCTTCTTCTTCCTCTTCCTCTTCCTCGATTTCTCGGCTCTTCGTTATGGTATTCCTTTCTCTTAAACCCTTTATTCCCTTATTTCTTCTGTATACAACAGACTTTGGTTTAGTGAAAAGCTCTGTCTCTCTTTCTTGTTGCTGATTCATTGCAAAGGTGGGTGCTTTGAATATCATGTCAGAGACTGGTGATTTATGTCTAGAGCTGTTCCAAGATGATCTCTTTTATCAAGAAAAAAAGGTGTGATTTTGCTGATTTATATTTCAGTTTCTGTGATTATCCTTCGAATCGTAGCCTGGCTCTTGGAACAGATACATAGAAATTTTGACACTTGTTATGATTTTCGTCTGCAGAAGCTCTTGAATTGCAAAGGTTTAGGCGTAAAAGAAGCATTGTTGAATAGTTCTTTCGAAAAGTTGCTTCAGTTTGCAAGAATAGCTAACCTCGATAAGGTAAGCTAATACACAAGTTCTTGCCTTGTCTTTCTCTGGTGGTTCGATTGTAAAGTTGCTTGCTTTAGGTGATGAATTGAGTGAAAATGCAGGTGGAAGTTTATTTCGGCGAGGATGTCTGCACTTCAGAAGGAATGTACAGCGTTAGAAATGAAATCTCAGCTCTCAGCTGGATCCTTTCGCCCATACTGGTTCCTTGTAAAACGCAAACACGATTCGAGGCTCTACGAGAAGCTGTAACGAGTAAAATCAGTGAGGTTGTTGGAGCGGACGAGGAGGAAGCTAGAGTTGATGATAGCTATAGTTGCGAAAAGGAAAGCAGATTAGTAGAATGGGGTCAGAACAATGGAGTCAAATCCAAATTGCAGATAGCTCGTAAGCTTTTAGCTGTTTTTTTCTCTCTTATGAAGTTAGAAATTTCAACAATGATGGACAGAGATTTAAGAATGTGTTTTTATTTGGATAGAGATCGATGGCTATGGACGAGGAGCTGTAGCTAGCCAAGACTTGAAATTTGGTGATGTTGCTTTAGAGATACCAATCTCAAGTATCATTTCTGAGGAGTATGTGTACAACTCCGACATGGTATATCGTTTTCTTGATCCTGAAACAAAGATTATATCGGCTCCCATCATCTCAATGTTATATGATGAGTGATTTATTCTCTTCAGTACCCAATACTGGAGAAGATAGATGGGATGACATCTGAGACAATGCTGCTCTTATGGACCATGAGGGAGAAGCATAACCCAGACTCGAAATTCAAACCATACTTTGACTCTCTGCAGGAGAATTTTCGTACCGGTAACAATCTATGAAGAACTATATCCCCAATCCTTGTAGCAATTTTTTTTTGTTTTTGTTTTGAAGAGATAACAGACACAGATTCTCTTCGCAGGTTTGAGTTTCGGGGTTGATGCAATCATGGTGCTTGATGGTACATTGCTTTTAGATGAAATAATGCAAGCTAAAGAGGTGTGATAAGATCGCGTCGATAGTTATCTTTTGGTGCTGTGATCTGTATTACATTCTTGATTCCGTTGGAAATTGTTTGTATATCTGCAGCTTTTGCGTGAGAAGTATGATGAATTGATTCATCTTTTATCGAACCACCGGGATATATTTCCACCGGAGCTCTATACATGGGAACATTACTTATGGGCTTGTGAGTTGTATTACTCCAACAGCATGCAAATCAAATTCCCTGATGGAAAGCTGAAGACTTGCTTGATTCCTGTCGCCGGTTTTCTCAACCATTCGGTATGTTTATTCTCTTTTCCTCATATTCTAAGACATTCCTTAGAACTTTCCTGATTGATAATTTGGCGGGGTTTGCAGATATATCCACACATAGTCAAATATGGAAAAGTAGATTTCGAAACAAGTTCCTTGAAGTTCCCACTCTCAAGACCTTGCAACAAAGGGGAGCAATGTTATCTTAGCTACGGAAACTACTCTAGTTCACATCTGTTAACATTTTACGGATTTCTACCAAAAGGCGATAACCCTTATGATATCATTCCCTTAGGTAGTTCTTACCTTCCCTCTTCTAATCATTCTGAGATCACTCGGTTTTCTTCCATTTTTTTGCCTAAAGTTGTTGTGTCTGAATCTCTCTTCCTTGCAGATGTTGATGAAGACATCGAGAAGGAGTTTTCTTGGACAAGTCACATGTTACGCGGGACTTGGCTCTCGAGCAATCATAACATCTTCCACTACGGCTTGCCCACTCCATTGTTGAACTACTTGCGGAGAGCGCATGGTCTTGTTCACCATTCCGAAACAGATGTATCTAATCTTGATCACCTTCTTATGATATTCTGTTCGGCAGTAATTACATCTCTATCTCTGAATCTATTACCTAGACATTTATCTCTTTTCTTGAATCTTATAAGCTATGGAAGAACTTGGAAGTAGAGATGGGAGTACTCGAGAATCTCAGATCCACATTCGACGACATGATGGAAAATCTTAAAGATGCGGATTCTATCGACAGGTAGTAGTTGTGTCTTTATGATTTATGAAAACCGAAACAGAGCAAGCGGCTTTCCTTATTTTTTCGTTTATTCTTACAGAGAAAACGCGGATTGGGATGTTAAAATGGCGATGGAGTTCAAAGAGCGGCAGAGAAAGATTGTCTCTTCCATTCTTGATTCATGTTCTGCAGGTATCAAGCTGCTTCAAGAGGCTATAACTAAACAACCGGTTTAGCCAAGCCAGAACAAGAACCGGTCTTGGAAAGGAGATGAGATGTATCTCCTTAACTTTGAATTATTTTAGGAAAAAAGAATAAAATAGTCTTGAGTTAAACGTTAGTTCAATTTCTAATTAGTTAAACCAAGATGGACAGTCTCGGATATGACACTTGAAACATTGTATGAGCTTGAAGTTATCACTCCAATATAACATTGTCATCATCATCTTCAGCATTCCTCTGTTTCAGTATCTCCTAAACTGCAACTTATAAGAAAGTTGAGATGATCCGTCTTCTGGAAAAGAGCATTTGCCTAGCTTTTCTTTCCTCGAGTGATGAACTATCATATATTGTCAAAATGTCTCGAAAATTTCCACATACTTTTAAAACTTTTACAAGCTTTTTATAATCTTTCACAGAATATCATTATATGAAAAAGTGTAGTAAAATTGTCGATGTGGCGACATCTCGTTAAGTTTCAGCTGACAAAAGACATAAGTGCTCTTAATAAATAGTCTGAAATTGGTTTGTCCAGATTTGTATTGAAAGTAAATGTTGATTTATCGATATGAGAAAGTAAACACATACATATGAAAAATCTAACTCTTTCTTCTGTTTTCAAAGTGCAACTATAATTCTTGTATGATATTGAGCTCATACTTGCATAACTATACAGATTTCATTATTGTAATAATATCCATTCATTGTCTCATACGCATGATACCATAGAAAAGAACTCGACGAATCACGGGGAGCAGATAAATTCTTTTTGTTGCAATTGTATAAAGAGCAACTGGGGATGGAGTTGTTTATTGGGTTTTCGTGAAATTTTTCAATCAAAACTTTAGACATCGAAAAGCATTGATGAATGTTTTTTTTAAAAAAGGACTTCTACTCACCATGGATTTCATACATGATAATTGATACTAGATACATAATAACTCAACTCCTATACTAAACTATAATGTGATGCTGATTATCATCATCGTTGTTAGAGTTGATGAAACATATAATAATGAATGTTAATAAATCGTCAATCATGTAATTTCTTGTAATTCATAATAATTCATCTAAATTTTTCTACCATAATGTTGATCCAATCGTGTGATGTGTACGTTAATCATTCAATCATTTGATATGAACAAAATATGTTCTTTTGAATTTTGTTTGGAAACGGTTCAATATTTTAATAATTGTTTTTTTGTAATACTATTTCCATATTAAAATTAGGAAAAAACTATTCCTAATTTTGAGTCTACATACATGAGAATAAAGTTGGTTTTTCCCAGATTTGTATTAAAAGTAAATGTTAATTTATTTGTCTATTGTGTCGACATCATATATATGAGAAATCTAACATTTTCTTCTGTTTTCAAAGTGCAACTACAATTTTTTGTATGATATTGAGCTCATACTTGCTTAAATATACAAATTTCATGATTGTAATATAATATTCATTCATTGCATGATCGATATGATACCAAAGAAAAAGACTCGATGAATCACGGGGAACATATAAATTCTTTTTGTTGCAATTGTATAAAGGGAAATTGGGGATGAAATTATGGGTTGAATTTTTTATGAAATTTTTCAATAAAAAAACATTGATATCGAAAAACATTGATGTATGTTTTAAACAATGATAACCAACTTCTAATAACCACATACCCCATACATGATAATTGATATCATATACATAATAACTCAGCTGCTATATACCAAACTAAAATGTGTTGTCGATTATCATCATCGACGTTAGAGTTACGATGTAACATATAATAATATATGTTAATAAATCTACAGTCCTGCAGTTTTCCGTAGTTGACAAAATTTCGTCTAAATTTTACTACCATAATGGTGATTCAATTATGTGGTGTGTACGTTAATCATTTAGTCATTGTTTATAATATATATTTTATTTCCAAACATTTTTTTCCAGCTACAATGAACTATTTCAGTATATGTAAGATCCACACTCGACCACATGATTCAAAAATATTGGCAATCCATATTCTATCAACAAGTAAAAGTCACAAAATTTATTATTTTTCCAACCAAAACAGAGCAAATAACGGTATGAAGAGTAAAAACAAGACCGAATTACATTTGGTTTGGTTTAATTGTTAGTTATCAAGGAACCTAACTATCGGGCTTCGACCTCTGTGATCGGGCCGATGAATTGATTGGTAATAAACTCCAACCAACTTCAATACATTTCAGCACTTGCCGGTAAGAATCTCTTGTAATCTTTAGGTCAACAATTTCTTCACATTTTTCCTCATTCCATTTAATCCATACATGTTCAAAAATCCTAGTGTTTGTCAAAGTTATAGGGTGCATCCTAAGGGTTTTGTGGAAATTTTTGGGCGGAGTTTACTGCCAAATCATAATTTTTATTATAAGAAAATAAAAATAAAAATAATGATATTTTTTCTCTATTACTTGTTTTTATAGAAAAATGATTGTTAGCTACACCTAGAGATGTCAGACGGGCCGGCCCAACCCGTTGCGGAATTATTATTTTTGCGGACCGCACGGGCCAACCCGCCGCGGATTGCGGACAAAAAATATATGTCCAGGCCCGCCCCACATTATCCTACGGGTCAGCGGGTCAACCCGCAGGTCAAACAAGACCAAAAGGCACACATTAATGTTGGTCGATGCTGCATTTCGATACAAAAGCTCAGATCTTAGTTCGATGTTCTTGTTATTTCTGTAGGTCTTGTTCTCAACCAAATATACAAGTTCAACAAAATTAACGCTAAATCCTTGATTCTAACTTCTAAGACATCGGTTTAACAAATCCAATCAGTTCAGAACAGACGAACAATATGATATAACAACAAAGAGTGACTTCTTAGTTGTTCAAGTCAAATCTACCATCCAGAGAATCAAACCTTAAAAGATCAAACTGGAATAACTATTAATCAAATCAAAGCATCAGAGATCAACAGAAACCAACAAACAAAACTATCCCCAAGTGGGATCTTCACAAAATCCTATTAAGCTAGCTTTTGTTCATAGAGAAGAGCAACTGATTCTACACATATTTCTATCTTCTGATTCTTATCACAGTAATTAGTGATTACCTAACAGATTAGATTTATCCCCATTAGCAAGAGAAACCAAGACAATGTGCTTTTCGACAGTTGCAGGTTCAGAGTTCGAGTTGTTAGCATCGACATCGCTCCCATAAAATATTTGAACAGATTTGATTGTGTGAAAAAGACACGGGAAAACTAACTTGTTCCTGCAATTCAGTGAACTGTCTCTCTCTCTCTTGACTTCTGCATATTAAAAGAAGAAGAAAAATTTAGTCAGTTACATATTCCAAAATTAAAGACACATCAAACTTACAGGAAGATCCACTAGAGTTTCCAAGTAAAAAATTTATTTCCTTATACCAGAATTTGTTTATTCCATCAAGTTATTAATCTTTTTTTCTTAATTCTTCCTACTCTGTTGGAGTTAAAGTATATTCAAATTTAACACGAACAACCACCTCGTTGTTGCTCGCTTTAGACGAATTGGTCAATGGTTTTAGGTTCACATCAACCATATCATATTGTTTCATTGAAGAAAGTGACTCCATTCCTGGTAATGCAGCCCAAATCTAGCAGAATAGTGGCTACAAATTTCCAAAATACCAAAAGAAAACACACACACACAAAACAATTATTCAAAGAAATCTCAAGTCTGTAAACAGTCATGATGATATATAGTTGCTTCTCACCTTAATGTTAAATCCTGATTTTGCACTCGTCTCTATGAATATTATTCCAAAATCACGAGCTTTGTTATCCCTTTCCTCTATCGACACTTGCCTATCAAATGGAAATTTCAAGTTGATAGCTAAATGACAAAAGTTTCCATGTAACTTATTCATTCATCTCCTTTTGCTGTTCTTTTAGGCGTATCATTGGATTTGATGTTACTAAGTCAATGTTTCTTACCTCTTGTCAACGAGATCTATTTTGTTACCCACCAGAACAATTATGACATCGCTACCTCTCTCTGTACAAATATCCTCAATCTACTTCGAGTGTATTCAAGAATGACTGGCTGACTGCCTATCTGTACACTGAAAAAGACAAAAACAAAATCAAAAGGCATCGATAACAATTTGGAGATAATCAATCACATTCAATAGTTAACCAATTCTAGTTCGTGGTGACTGAGAACCCAGCCGCTGTCGATTGGTGGATATGGTGGCCGGATTGTTACCAGAGTTCCGATTTGGTGAAGAAAGCTTCGTCTTCTGCAGTTTACCCGCAAACCTGCAAAACCATGACGGGTTGATCCGTTAAACCCGCGATCCACAACGGGTTAAACCCGCTAAACCCGCTAAATCATGGACACTTAATAATGTGTCCAGACCCGCCCCGTTACGGTCTTGTATGGGCATGGCCCGCGGGTTGTGGCCCATGTTGATATCTCTAGCTACACCAAGTATAGCATAGCACATGGCCACACATTTAGACTAAATAAATGTATCATGCAATGCAATATCTACACCAATAAATAATTTTGCATGGTGACATTATGTGACTAACACAATAATCATTATCCTTGTTACTGTTCTAGTGTACCACACGACAAAATCCGGTATTGTCCGGTAAGATACAGGTAAACCCATAAAAAATACTCGATGCACGCACATCCTAATTCAAAATCAACCAAAATTTCGAGAGACAAAATTTTACTTTTTAATATTTGATTTCATGTCGGGTCGGATTTAGATGGGTTAGATCAGTTTTAGGTGGATCGGTTTGGTTTTCGGTTGGTTTTGAATTGGGCCGGGTGTGGATCGACTCAAGTGGTAGATACTAATCGGGTCGGGTATTTTTTATGCGTCAACCCGAGCCTTACGGGACAGTATTGGATTCCGCCGTGCGATACATTGGAATAGGGACAAAAAAGATGGTCATATGGTTTATTGTATAATTCATTCAGTAACAAAAGATTACATATCTTGTATATCATTCATGTGTTGATTTATTGTCATATGTTTACTAGTTCGTCTGCTGATCAATGTTGCAAAGTTTTAGGCTTCAAATGATAGCGGGCGAGACGGGGTATGTGCGATCACTACAAAAAAACATGCGATTTTCAACGGCAGTTGCCGTCGGAAATCTATTGGAAAAGGCTTTTTCCGACAGATTTCCGACGGAAAAAAGGTCGTCGGTTCCAACTCGTCAGAAAGTGATTTCCTTTGGAATTCCTTCGGAACATTCCGACGGATTTAAGTTGTCGTCAAGGGTCGGAACATTACGATGGATTCAGAACATTTTCGAAAAGCCGTCGGAAATATTTCCGACGGAATTTCGACGGGCATTATTTTCGACGGATATTCCGACGGATCTATGTCGGAAAATTTTGTCGGAAATCCGTCGGATAGCCGTCAAAAACAATTCCGACAACCCTCCGATAGATTAATTCTGACGGATTTCCGATGGACCGACGGATTATTTCCGACGGATTTCCGATGGACCGTTTCCGACAGGATATTCAATAATTGTTTTTATTTATTTATTTTTATTCAATTAATTTTGAATTAATTAATTAAAAAAAATTTATTAATTATATTAATTAAATGAAAATATTTGTAAAAAAAAAGATATTAATTATTCAAATTCATTATCATAAAAAATAATTCATTAAACATAATAAAATTTGTTAAAAAAAAACATAAAATATTAAATTCAAACGGTCGGAGAGTTGTCGGGATCCCGAAAGTGATGGGGAAGGCGCCCTGCATGATCTTCTGCAACTCGGTGAGCTGTGAGTGGGTTGAGGTGTGTGCGGAATGTAACTCTTGAACCTGCGCATCACGTTCTTTAACCGTTCGGCTGAGCCTCTCGATTTCTTCCCGGTACTCCGAAGCATAGCGAGGAACCGAGGAAAAAGATTCATGGGTCGGAAGTCCGCCCAACCCAACGAATCGACCTTTGACTTTTCGAGTTTCCTACGAAAATAAAACATAAAATAATGTTATTAATGAAATGTCGTAAAAAAACTTTTGAAAACAAATAGAAACTTACACCGAGGACAATGTCGTTGATCTCTTCCCGGGTTAACTCGTTCGAGGACGTCGATCCATCGAGAGTGAGCTACGAGATTCCAACTTCACGTTCTCGTTCCACCTTCCTCTTATTGCACGTCTCAACAAGGTTACGCATCCCCACGTCTTGGATGATACCAGTTTTTTTGTTGGTGTGCCTATGCTCGATTACTTTAAGATGATCCGAAGCTTTACCGTCTGCCTTCGCCTGTGAAATTTTGTTAAGTAAAATAATAATAAAAGCGAAATTAGTAAATAAAAATGAAATTAAACTTACCATTTCCATCGCCTCGCGTTCGACGGTCTTTGCGCCCCCGTTGTGAATGTAGATCCCCTTCCCTCCTTGCTCGCTCTTCCGGTTCTTCAAGTTTTTTTCGGCGAGCGTCTTCATCTTCGGCTTACTCCAGTACTCGCAGAAACCCTTCCACACGTCGTCGTCGAGGTCATTCGGCTTGTCTTTGTTGTATTTCCACTTCTGCTTCCACTCGTACATGTGGTTCGAGTACGAAAGCGCGGCATATTTGTCAAACTGGCCAATAACCGTCCTCGTCTGCATATGGTCCCACATGAAATTTTGCTACATTAAAAAAAGAAACATAATGTTTATTATTTTTCGGAAATAAAATTGACAAAATGAACTAAAAAAAGAAGAAAAATCGATAAATTACTTACCGCGAAACTCCGGTGCCACATGTCTTTCTCGTCGGCAGGCATGTCCGAGTACTTCTTGTGTGGTTTTTCCAACATGTTGTGGAGCATCCGCAAGATCGCCTTTGTGATGTCAGGTGACAACTTAAACCTGAAAACATTAAAAAAAAATAACGTTAAGATTAAAAATCTAAATAAATTGAAATAATAAACGAAAATTCACTTACCAAATCCCGTCCTCGAACTTCGGGTCGAGACGGATGCAATGGTCCATGTTGGGTTCTGCTGGACCAGATCCTCGATCCTAATCCGGCTCCGAGAAACGGAGTGCTGGGAGTCCGGGACTTCAGTTCCCGAGCTCGATCCGCCAGGAGGCGTAGCCCGAGAACGGCGTCCTTGGGAGCCGCCGCCCAATCGTAGTCCGTCCTCGTTATTCATGCGGGAAAAAACATAAAATCGTTAGATGATTTAAAGCTAAAGTTCCCGAAAATTAAAAAAAATTCTGAAAATTCAAAAATTTCCGAAAATTCAAAAAAATTCAAATTTCCCAAAAAAATTCCTGAAAATTTCAAAATTTTCCGAAAATTCAAAATTCCCGAAAATTTCAAAATTCCCAAAAATTGTAATATGTTTTCAAATAACATTTTATAAATATTAAAAAAACGTTTTATAAATATTAAAAAATGTTTTTCATTATTACAATTTTTTGAAAAATTCAATTATAATTTTATAAATACTTAAAAAATTTATAAAAACGTTTTTAAAAATCAAAATTTATAAAAACGTTTTTTATATAATTATACAAAAACGTTTTTTCCTTTATAAAATCTAAACCCTAAAATTACAAACTAACAACCTAAATCTAACAAACTAACAACCTTAATCTAAAAACTAAACCCTAATCAAATTCCAAATTTTCCAAATCTAAATTTAACACCCTAACAATCTAATTCTAAAATTAATTATAAAAAACTAACAACCTAACAAATCTAACAAAACAACTTACATATTATCCATGTGAGGGAGTGAGAGATCGGCGCCGAAGAGAAGGAGAGGAATCGCCGGAAAGAGAAAGAGAGAAGAAGAAGTCGGTTTGTTTAAGTAAAACAATCGATTTCTGACGACCACATCTGTCGGAAGTTCGTCGGTTGTTAAAAAATATTTCATTTAGGCGGTCAAACTTCCCACTTTATCGAAAAAATCAAAGTCCGTCGGAGATATGGGAATATACCGTATATTCCATGACAAGTTGAAGCTATTGTATATACATCATACAATTGTTTGTATACAATTTCTACAAAAAAGAAAAACCCAAACACTATACCCTAAACCACATTTTTTATCATCCGTCGGAAATTTCCGACGGATATAGAGTTCGAAGGAGAAAAACATGATTTAAACAAGGTAAACGTGTTTAACACCATATGTATATATACTAGTCCGTCAGAAATTTCCGACGGATGTTACTTAGCATTTTTGTGGGTACACATTTTGATTTTAACGATGGGATCGATCAATCCAAAAACTTCAGATCGATCGATGGTCGGTCCAGAATGTGTGCGCGGTAGGGGATCGATGGTTTCGAAGTTTTTGGATCGATCGATCCCATCTCAAACAATGATCCGTCGGAAATTTCAGACGGATTTCCGACAGATGTATACTTAGCATTTTTTTTTTTGGGTTTTCGAAATGGATTACACTTAAGTATATCAAATGTTTAAGTTTATAAAACCTCCACATAACTAATACATTCCACATAACAAATATCTAGTACAAGTACATATTTTACAATGCAAATTTTATAAAACTACTCTAAATCTGATGATGAGTAATCTGATTCTTCTGAATCAAAAGTTTCCCCAAATTCGTCAATTTCTTTCTCTGAATCCTCAAATACCCGATCGTTTGCATGTATGATGAAATCTACAACAAGGTCAACTTCAAAGGAATGCTCGATTGAACCCAAACCTACGGAGCTTTGTTGGAGGGGTTCATGATCGGACATCCCATGAACCCCTACCTCTAGGGTTTATCGATGTGACTGTAATCCACGGGTCTTGCTTGTTTGTCACTCGAGGATAGGGAATATATCATACCTACACCATGTAATAAAGTCATATAAAAATTTAACCACGTGAATGCAAAAATACTAACAAATAAACGTAAAAGAATAAAACAAATATGGTATGCTTGTGAAGCAAGTACGAATGGCTCGTATTTCTGGAGTCGTCTTCTGCTATGTAATGATGTAACACCAAATTAGTCGTGTCGCACACCGCTTTCTACTAATGGGTCGTTCCAGTCGCATAAAAATGCAACGCATCTCAAACCGAGCATTCACGGGTACTGAACATCGAAAATCTCACGTACAACGCCATAGTATACAAGATCACCGGACTAACATCACATGTGACTGCACGTTTGCAAGTGAAAAGCGCACAATTTCTTCTAACCACGTGGGAAATCTTTCTCTGTTAGCCTTCTCTGTCGTGACCTGCACGAATAAAATAAAAAATGAGTAAAATAAATCATTCATTATATAGGATAGTTAAAAACAAAGCAATTAAAACACTTACATAATCTCTTAACCAACGTCTGAACTCTTCCTGTTTGAGCTCGATTAGCTCGTCCTCTGTTTTGTTTGGAAATGCAAAACGTTGATATGCCATATACATCATGTGAGATTGAAGCGATCATCACGTTAACATATATATAATCAAGGTGACATATATATAGTTATAACATAAACATAATGCTAACACCCACATAATGTAAAATTTCATAAATACATAAGGAAATATGTTAAGAATATATCGAGATCTACATCTTGCTCTTCAAGTATTTCCATTTAGACTTCACGAGTTTCACGGTCTTCACGGGTTTTGATGGCCCACAATACTTGGTTCGCAAGATACACGTCTTGCTTGTAAGTTATCTATAATAAAGACGATAGTGGATCAGAAATACCCGGAACTTGAACACGAAAATTGACAAAGAAGTTGAAGTACACAAAGGTTCTACTTTTCTATAGTTTTAAAATAAAAGAAACGGCCATAAAAATAACGAACTATTGTGTTTTCGCCAAAAAAAGAACGAACTTTTTACTAAGCCAAAAAAACACAAACTTATGTTGATTGGTAAAACAAAACACAAACTTATGTTGACCCGGCCAATATAGACACCACATTAGTCAACTTTAACTCCTGTTATGTGCGGATATATACCTAAACTAATGATTTATTTGAATTTTATATCCGAATTAATAAAAATTGGTTTAGACATACATTGACTCTAACCCCGTTAGTCAAACTGTTAAGAGAGACTCAGTTGGATGATGAGTCATCAAAATTATTATTTTTAAAATCCATGTACCAAAACGACGTTGTTTGGCCGTTTTCTATGGCCGTTTTCTATTTAATAAAAAACCCCAAAAACAATGTCGGATCGTTTTAAAACTTCAAGATGCATCCCGTCGACATCATCAAACACTCATCACTCATGAAAGAAAAAAAAACCCAGAAAAATTCTGAGTAAGACTTACTCAGCCAACAAATAATCTTGGAAATTCATTTACATCCCACGAGCAGGAACTAAAATCGCTTAATAGAAAACTCTCCGTCGAATTCGAGTTGAAGCTAGTGTTGGTGTTTCGACTGGATTTGGGGATTTCGTCTAGAAACAAAGAAATTTTGAAGGAATTGAGATTAGTGAATGTTTAATCAAAATTGTGTTGAGATCTGTTTCCGGTGGTGTAATTGCGTTTGGTCTCCTTGATTGGGCTTGTTTGCAATATATGGATTTAGCATTGCAAATTATTGTTGTCTTTTGAGTACTTTAGTTGCTGTACAAGGGTTTTTGGTGTTCCTGTTCTTGCGATTTAGAGCAGATTTATGCATTCTTCTTTCAATTTAATTGATTTACTTTTGAATTTTGCTATGCTAGCCTTGGAAATTATGGTTTGCCTATGCTTTTAGATTCAGCGGAGTGATAATATGATGCTGATAGGATTAGATTATAGAAATAAAGCGTGGAGAACAGAAGTCGGAGGAGAGAGGTTGGGTTGAGAATCTCTCGCCGAATCGCAATGGGAAATCGTTTCAATTCAACAGGTTGATAATATGATGCTGTTTTTTTGTGTGCTTCATTTATTTAGTTACTTTTGTGAGTTGAAGTGTTTCATTAGTGGTATTGGGATCGATCTGTTGCTTTTGGAGAGAGGATGTGTCTTCGCTCAGCCGAGAACTCGTGTTTTATACCGGCGTTTTGGAACAGCATCATCTTCATCATTTTTGGCTTTTTTTTTTTTTTTAAATTGTCCAACGACGTCGTTCTAGCATACAGATTTTTTAACATATTATATATATACTAGATTAGGTCCCGCATATACGCAGAGTTTATAATTTAAATTTTCAAACTCGTGAAAAAAAAACAAAAAGTGAAATAATCCGTGAAAATAAATAAAATAAGATTGTATACATCAAATACGAAATCACCAACAGAATAACAATTATTTATTTATTTAATTTTTTTCTATTATTTGATTTCCAATTAAATTTCTCACATGTTTCCAAATATTTAGCTTTTCATATTTCTATTTGAATATGTTTATTATTATTTATTTTTAATTAACTCTGCTTTTTATGATAAATTTAGTTTTTTATATTTTTTGTTTAGTAACTTTATCTTTTAGAGATATGAATCGGTTATAATTTTTTCTGATTTTTGTTATTTTTATTAACTTTAGATTTTAGGATATATTTACATTTTAGGATTATCACTCGATTATCTGTAACTTAAATTTTAAAACTCTTGAAAATAAAACCAAAATCGAAAAGGTGAAATCACTTAAAGTAAATAAAATAATAATGTGAACGTCAAATACGAAATCACTCACCGATAGAGAAGTCTAACCGAGTAACAATTATTTATTTATCTAAAATATTTTTCTATTATTTGATTTCCAATTAAATTTCTCACATGTTTCCAAATATTTAATTTTTTTATTCCTATTTGAATTACGTTTATTCTTATTATTATTTTTAGTTAATTCTGCATTTTATGATAAATTTAATTTTTCTATTTGTTTAGTAACTTTACATTTTAGGGTTAGGAATCGGTTATAAATGTTTCTGATTTTTTATCCTTTTTATTAACTTTAGATTTTATGATAAATTTACATATATATATATATATTTTTTTTTTTTTATAGTAACTTTACATTTTAGGATTTTGTTAATATTATGTGGCAACATCTAATTGGAAAATCTTTTTATAGATGTCAAAATCTGATAGATTGATTTGATACGTGTCGCGATCTAGTGAATTACTAACTTTGAATCATTCCGCTTTATATAATAAGATTTTTTGATGACTCATCATCCAACTCAGCCTCTCCTAACGGATTGACTAACGGAATTAGAGTCAATGTATGTCTAAGCCAATTTTTATTAGTTCGGGTATGAAATTTAAATAAATCATTAGTTTAGGTCAATGTTCAAAATTGCACTAGGCGCTACTCGGGCGGCCGGGTTCCGTCTAACGCCTAGCCCAAAAATCGGCGATTAATCATTGATTAGTTTTTAATTATTTTTTATTTATTTTAAAATTTATATATTTTTCATGATTACATTTGTTATATATATATATATATATATATTTAAACATATTTCAACTTTTGGATATATTTAAAAACTGTTTTTGGGATTAATAGTAATAAGTTGATGTAGTTTCGCGGTAAGGTGAACTTGTTTTGGCTTCCATGTCACGAGTTCGAATTGAATAGGTGTAGTTTTTGTGTTTTTTTCATTTCTTTTTAATGAAGGGTAAAACTTAATTTTTTTTAAAAAAAATCGGTTAAAATCGGTCAAAATCGGTCAAAAATCGAACAAAATCTATCAACCGATTAACGTCGTCGCATAGCCATTAATCTCCAAGGTCCACTGCCGCCTAGGCGGCTAGGCGGCCGCTTTTTAGAACAGGGGTTTAGGTATATATCCGCACAACTCTATAGTTTCATGAACGAATCGTAACCGCGGCCGATAGTTAAGGCATAAATTCGCCGTTTTCCCAAACTCTTCGTCACCGATTGGAACTGGGAAAAAAAGAATCAGAAGCTTTTCGTCGCCGATTGGAATTGGGAGTTAGGGTTCGAGATCCATAATTGGGCAGAGCTCTTCGTCGCGATTTCGGACCTCCGCATACCGGAAATTTGGATTCGCTTCAGCAATTAGGTTGAAAATGAGCTCAATTCGCTCAAGCTATATGCGTCGAATTCGATGCCTAAATTGTTACAAAAAATTTTGAGAGGAACTCGCCGGCGACGGGAAGAGAGAACCGCCGCGATTGAAGAGGAACAGTGTCAGCGTGAGAGGAAGAAGAAGCACCAACGCAGAGGAGAAAAGGGGAAAGAAAAATGGAATTTGATATGGACATGTTATATATATATATATGTTTGTTCTTCTAACGAAAATTGGTGTGGCATAATTGGCAGTGGATTTGTGCGTTTTCCCCGAGGTCAAAAGTTCGACTCATATCTATTTTACATTATATTGTTTAAAAAAATGTTCATACGTAGTTTTGAACGCCTATATGTTCGTCTTTAACGTTTCATTAACGTACGTTAAAGTTGACTAATGTGATATCTAAATTGGCCGGGTCAACATAAGTTTGTATTTTTTTGGTTTTAGTAAAGAGTTCGTTTTTTTTTTGGCGAAAACACGGTAGTTCATTATTTTAATAACCGTTTACTATAGTTTTAAAATAATGATGAATAATTTAAAGAACACAGACTCTGAAACCTGCTTAATCCGACGACTATAATCCATACCTCTTTATAGTTTTTGAAATAAGAAATAACTCATTTCAGGTGAATTATATAGCCAAATATGACTGTAAATATTTGCTTAGTTGCTTACAAATTACAATGTTGATGTTATATAACAGCTTTCACCAAAAAATCCATTGACAACAATAGTTTATGATTTCTACCCCATAGGTTTCGTTTGTTGCAAAGCATTCAACATCATCTTGAGATTTCGGACCGACACTTGTTTATGCTAATATAGATTAAGATGAGCTTCAAATCTTACCATATTGACAAACTTAACATGACATATCTAGGAAAACGGCTATTTCATACCCCAAGTAAGACGATATGTTGAATTTATACATGAACTATCATATTGTGCCAAAACATACTTGAAATTAAAAAAAATTCAAATTCAGTACATGAACTTTTACTTTTGTGCTATATCATACATTGGTCATTACGGTGTTAAGCAACCGTTAAATCTTGATGACGTGGATGCCACGTATTAAATGACTGTGTTTTTTGTTAATCGTAGAACCGTAATCTCCAGAAAAAACGCCTTCATTTTTAGTAAATATTAATGAAACGACGTCGTTTTGTCCAAAACACACACACTTAAAAAAAATCCCAATTTTTTTCTTCTTTCGTTCGTCAAGAAAACATAGAGATTTTGTGTTCATCAATTCCTCTCTTTCGACTCATAAACTAGTAAATCCGAAGTTACTAGCTTCTCATCCCCAAATTGAAATCGTTGTTACTAGTTTTTGTAATGGAATTAGAGTTCGGAGTTTCTCATCCCTTAATGCGTTGGAAAATGAGGTAATTTTGAATCAAATTTTGGGTTTTTTTCAGTTGATTTTTCTAGAGATTGTACACTACAAGAAAACAACCATTTTACAACGGACATAATCGATGTAAAACAGGGTTTTGGAAGATTTAGCGACGAAAGCCAATTCGTCGTAAATCGTTCGTCGTTAAACCCTAATCGTCGTAAACTCGTTGTAACAACTGGGACGTATATAAATCGTCGTAAAATATTCGTCGTAAAGTCGTCGTAAAATTACAACGATTTTTTACGACGTGTATACCACTGAGGTGTTATGACGAGCATACGACGGATGTGTTACGACGTCTATGTGACGGATTTGTTACGACTACGTTACGACGGATGGTGTACGACGATGTTACGACGGATGGTGTACGACGAATTTACGACGATTTATCAAATTATATTAATTAATAATTAATAAATAATTAATAATTAATAAATAATAATTATAAGTATATATTATTAAATAATAATTTAAAAATTAAAATTTTATAAATAAAAATCCCAAAATACAAATTAAAATCCCAAATACAAATTACAAAATCCTAATTAATACCAAAATCTCCAAAAAGCTCATCGTCGGTTCGCTCCAACAATTCCGCTCGCTGTTCCGCGAGCGGATCCCTCGGTCCCGATGTCGATGCTTGCTGCGCTCTCAGAGCGGTCGCCAATGCGGGATTATCCACAGCAAGAAGCTCGAACAGAGAATCGTATCCTTGGATCGTCTTACCTAATCCAAGGATCTTCTGATCGGCTTCTGCTTGCTTCGCCCGCAAAGTGGTGATCTCGGAATGAGCGGTGTTCAACTCGTTCCTCAACCCAACCGGATCTTCGTTCGGATGATGTGCGGAAACCGAGGCAACAAAACTACCTCGAATCGATCCCATCCCTAAAACTCTGCCCTTCTTCTTCGGGGCAACCTAAAAAAAAACGTTAAAATTAATAAATTGAATACGAAATAATTCCGTAAAAATATAATATGATTATTATTACCTCTTCAAATATCTCGTCCATCTGGGCTGTGGTCAAAGCCGCATTGGACTGGACCGAGCTACCTCCAGGTGATAGCTGCTGAGAGAGCTGAGTTTAACGCTCCTCGATCCGTGCATGCACGTCATTGTAGACCTGTTCCGCTCGAGGATCCACAAAAGAACAGTCTTTCTTTTTGTGAGTTTCCTCAAAAACTCTAGTCATCGGAGGAAATTCGCCTCCGTTTGCCTAAACAAATGACATTTGGAAAAAAAAACGGTTAAAGATTAAATTTAATTAATTTCAAAAGCAGGAAAAAAAAATTATTAGAAAAAAATCATACCATTTGAAGACGCCTTCCCGCAAATGACGTCTGACCTGAAGTATGTGGCAACACCGCCGGAAGACCGTCTGGACCGACAGTGTTCCGAGAAGCCGAACACTTAGCAGCCACTTGCTGCGAATGTAAATCCATCCAGTATGTCTTCAAGCCGTTCCAGACTTCGGAAGACATGTACGGGGGCTTCGCCTCATCGCCCTCAACCTCCCACTTCTGCTTCCAATTGGAGAAGGTATTGTTGAGCCGCAATTTTCCCTTCGCCTTAAACTCCGTCTTCACCGTCTCGTTGATCGTAATATCTCAGTGCCATTTTTGCTATAAAAACAAGAAAATAATTAGAAACGATTAAATAAAATAAATAATTATTAAAAAAAAAATTAAAACGATTAAATTACCGCAAAACAATTGAACCACGTATCAACGACGTCGCCCGGAACGGCAGACCAATTGCGGTGAGGCTCCTCGAAGTAGGCTTTGATGGTGTCAGACACACTTCGCCCGACTTTGTTGTCCTCCTTAAACCTGAAATATAAAAATATAATTATAAGTAAAAAACAGATATTAATGACAAAAACAAAAACAAAAAATTAGCTTACGTACCAAAAAGTATCCGGCGGGCGGAGCGGATCTAACCGGGGGAAACGATCATGACCCGGCGACTGCAAAATGTCCTCGACCGTCAATCCCGCATATATCAAAGCGGGTCGAGGTGCAAATGAAGCTGGCAGAGGCGTCTGTGGGGCGGGACCGGAGTCCGAAAGCACATACGGTGTGGCAGACGATGACGGGCCATCTGAATTAACACTCGGTCCCGACTTGCCACCCATAAACGCGCGATAGTGATTCCTATGTGGCCCCATATCTAAAAAAAAAGAAACGACTATCAAAAATATAATCCAATCTAATTCCAATCCTATCTAATAATTCCATTCCAATCTAATATTAACAATCATAAATACTTATCTAATTTATTTATAAAGCAAAAAACAAAAAATATAAAAAAATACCTTAGAGAGAAAGCTCCGGGTAGAGAGAGAATGAGATTGTGAGTTGTGAGGGAAAAATCTGGGCTCGCGTTTATATAGATTTTGTGGCCGTCGTAATTTGGATGGTAAATTATGACGATTTTATGACGAAACCGAACAGTAATCCGTCGTAAAATCGTCGTAAACCATGAAACCGAACAGTAAACCAATCAAAAAAATTTCCCAACGCGGGAAATTTTCACTCACGCGGCAAAATTAATTTCCGGTTACGACGGATTTACGATGGATCTGTCGTAAACTCGTCGTAATATACCATCGACATTACGACGGATCCGTCGTAACTTCGTCGTAATATTAGAAATCTAAACCCTAAACCCTAACATACATAACCGTCTTGTATTAACGAAGTATATTTGTACATCAAAAACTTTTCATTGTACACAACACAATCAATAATGACGATTGAATCTGACAAATATCAAATTTCCTTATCTCCTCTTACTTCTCTATAACATTCGTTCTATAAGTTTCTTCGTAACAAGCATGAAGTATAAATTGTTAATCATTTTTGTATTACGTCAAACAACGAATCGAGAACTTATGTAAAACAATATAATTGATGAAATACCAAACATTTACAACCTATACTCAACCCTAAACCCTAAACCCTAAACCCTAAACCCTATTAAGTATTACGACGAGATTACGACGATTTAAGACATATTCGTCGTAATGCCATCGTAACATGATCCGTCGTAACATCGTCGTAATTTACCATCGACATTACGAAGAATTCGTCGTAACTTCGTCGTAATATTTGATAACCGGAGATGGGATCGAAAGGACTCCCACAAGTCTAATATTAACCAAACCGTAAAATTCCAGGGTTTGGTTAATATTCGACATGTGGGAATCCTTACGATCCCATCTCCTATTATCTCTGGTCATATGCCGAGATAAATCTCCGCCCATAATCTTCAAGTTTTATTATACAAATTAAAATAAGAGCAATTACATATATAAATCAATCAGAATCATAATCTACGCTCGGTTCATCATCTTCATTGGGTTCATCATCTTCAGGTTGAGAATCATCGTCACTCTCATCAAACTCATCGGAGTCGCCTTCTTCTTCTGTGTCGTCAGGTAGATATTCAAGTTCCCTGTTTCGGGGATCAATTAACAGAACGTTCTCTGTAATCTCTAGTTCTGTAATGTCACAGCAAGAATCTTGTTTCATTGGAAGATCGTCAACACCAACAATTTTACCCATTGGAGCTATTTTAATAACCGATAACCATGTGGGCCCAGTGGTTCGAACTCGCGGATATGGCACGAACGTTACTTGTTCTGCTTGTGATGCTAGGATAAATGGTTCAAACTTGTTGTATCGACGTGCTTTGTTGACGTCGACCACACCAAATTTGTTAATTCGCACCCCTCGACCGACTGTTGGATCGAACCAAACACATTTGAAGAGAATGCATTTCATACTAACCAAGCCGGGGTACTCAACTTCGATTATTTCCTGCAACAGCCCATAAAAATCTATTTCATCCCTAACACATACTCCTTAGTTGGTAGTTGGTAGTTGCCCGCCGAACGCCGTATTTGTATCTATGAAACACATAACGAGGGGGCCTTGTAGTACATGGGTGCATTTGTTATCTTCCCGAGGGGGCCTTGTAGTAACTCATGAGACCATATTGGATATTCGGGGTCGCCATGATCCACCTATGAAAGGCGCGCACATCGAGAAGTGTGCATGTTAGATCAAGCATCGATATACTTAATGAAAATTTTTTATTACGTACGTAAACTTACTTGCGTCTTCAACCACTTAGCAAAGTGACGATCTTTACGATCGTTTATTTCATCATCTGAAACGCCTTCAATGCATTCTCGTACCTGACTAACAAATAAATTGCAAAATACATATATATACATTGAAATTAACACCTTTATCTATATATATAAATTAGTAGTGGATAATTAAATTGTCACGTTACCTCTCGAAAGGACCCACTTCCTCGCAATTTAGGAGGATGTACGTATGTGCGATGTGCCTCTCATTCTCGTTAGACCACCAAACTTCCTTCACTTTTCCACTAAAATGACCGATTGGTGAGAAGATGTCTGGGACACCATCTACTGCATAAGTTTTTCCCACACCACCATCATCATATCGTTGCGGTTTCCGTTTGCGTGTGTGGACTTTTGTAGTGAAATAGTATAAAGTGAAGTGTGAAGTTTCTTCGGTCAAAATTCCCGCAACAATTGATCCTTCAACCCTTGCTAGATTTTTAGTCTTTCCCTTTAAATGTTTCAGGAACCGCTCGAATGGGTAACATCCACCTAAACTGAACAGATCCGCCTAGTTCTGCTTCGTGAGGGAGATGAATGGGAGGATGTTCCATAACATCAAAAAACGCCGGCGGAAATATCTTCTCCAGATTGCATAACAATATTGGAATATGACCATCCAACTGTGCAATTACATCTTCTGACAACGTCCGTGTACTAAGATCCCGGAAAAACGCTCTGATGCCTGCAACACCAAAATTATATAGTGCAATATTTGAACAAATTATATGTGATATGATGATGTCTCTTACCTCCAATTGCTTTATGAACATTTCTTGGAAGGAGTTCGGCAAATGCGAAAGGAAGTAATCGTTGCATAAACACGTGGCAGTCATGACTCTTCATCCCTGAAAACTTTGGTCTTTTCTCAACAGATTTAGCCAGATTGGATACGTACCCATCAGGAAACTTCACATCAGATGAAATCCAATTGAACAACGCTGCCTTTTGTTCGGCACCCAACCAAAATATAGGAACTGGTGATTTCCCATTGCTCATAATATGCAACTCATTTCTGTTGCAAATATCGGGCAAGTCCAACCTTGACTTTCCGCTGTCTTTGGTTCTTCCTTTCACGTTTAACACCGTATGCATGATGTTATCAAAAACGTTTTTCTCAATGTGCATGACATCAAGATTGTGTCGCAGCAGATGATCTTTCTAGTACGGAAGTTCCCAAAAAATGCTTTTCTTGTGCCAATTGTGATTCTCCCCGTATCCATCAGGCATATTAGCTGGAGTGTGCCAATTTCCCCCACGATTCACAGTTTCTAGTCCCCCAAAATGATCTATTTGCGCTTCTAGATCTTCCCCAGATAGATACACTGGTGGGGGGACACGCACGATTTTGTTCTTCCTAAACAATCGCTTATTTCTCCGATATGGATGGTTGATTGGTAGAAACCGACGGTGACAATCAAACCAGCATGTTTTTCGACCATGTTTCAGCTGAAACGCATCTGTCCGATCGAGGCAATACGGACAAGATAACCTCCCATGCGTCGTCCAACCTGATAGCATCCCGTATGCAGGGAAGTCGCTTATTATCCACATAAGCACCGCACGCATCGTAAATTTTTTTTCCTCGAACAGTCATATGTACAAACTCCTGTATACCACAACTGTTTCAACTCATGTATGAGAGGCTGCAAAAACACATCAAGGGAACGCTTGGGATGCTTCAGACCATGTACTAATATACTCAAGAATAAAAATTCTCTTTGCATGCACATATTTGGAGGAAGGTTGTATGGCGTTAGGATTACTGGCCATAAAAAATATTGCCTACCATACATACTGAATGGACTAAATCCATCAGTGCAAAGGCCAAGATACACATTTTGCTTATATTTAGTAAATTCCGGGTGTACCGTGTTAAAGTGTTTCCAAGCTTTTGCATCTGACGGGTGAGTCACTTCTCCTTCTCTCTGTGAATGTTCTGCATACCACCTCATCGATGCAGCTGTCCTTTCAGATTGATACAATCGTTTCAATCTATCAGTTATAGGAAGATACCACATTCGTTGGTACGGTATCTTACTACGCCAGAAAGTCTGTGGCCTGAATCTCGGCTTTTCGCAAAATCGACATTCCTGCAGCTTATCATCATCTTTCCAAAAAAGCATACAATTGTCAATACATACATCTATCATCTCAGAAGGCAACCCAAGACTAAACACCAACTTCTGTATCTCATAGTATGTTTCGGCAGCCAAATTATCATCTGGCAAATACTCTTTAATAAGATAAGCCCAATCATCCATGCAAACCTCAACTAAGTTATGATCAGTTTTAATTGTCATCATCCTAGCTGTTAACGACAATTTAGACTGACCTTCTCTACATTCATCGTAGAGTGGCTGATTTGCAGCGGCTAGCATATCATAAAACCGTTTCGCATCTACATTGGGTTCCTCAACACTATTATCAACATTTGTTTTATGAAATGCATCATTGACCATTTCATGCATCCTATCATGATCTTGACCCTACTGATCAAATTGATGTTCATGACCATGATGATAACTACTACCCTGATCAAAATCTACATGACCTTGATAATTACTATTACGATCAGCTTGAGTACTCCTTTCAAAACCCTCTCCATGTTGATACCAAACATAATATTACGGCATAAACCCTCTATTTAGTAAATGCTTCCACACCGTCTCAATAAAAATATATCTCCTATTCTTGCATTTACGACAAAGACAGAACATCTTACCGCTTTCGAGGGTTGTTTGCATATTTCCGGCCTGATACATGAATATTTCAAGCCCCTCTTTGAATTCTTTCGTCAACGATCCCTCCGAATCTTTTTGCGTATACATCCATCTTCGTAGTTCGTATATGGACATTTTATAAAAAAAGTTTTTAAAGTGTTTTTTTTTTTATAAGAGATTGTTTTTCTTTTTGATAACTTTTGTTTGAAGTTGGCTGTATTTATAGAAATTTTTCAGAATGACCAACGGATTTACATCGAAAGTTTACATCGAATTTACATCGAAAAAACATTTACAACGACTTTACATCGCATATTCGACGAATTTACGACGAATATATGAGATGTAAATAATTAGGTGAACCTACTTAAAAACGTGCTCACCTACCTAGACACA
The DNA here is from genome assembly GCA_002933915.1 of Eutrema heterophyllum. Lineage (NCBI taxonomy): Eukaryota > Viridiplantae > Streptophyta > Magnoliopsida > Brassicales > Brassicaceae > Eutrema > Eutrema heterophyllum. The sequence goes on from PKMM01019945.1 coordinate 152,928, forward strand.
TTCGACGTAAACTCGTCATAATTTACATCGAATATAGGTCGTCGTAACATCGATGTAATTTTACATCGATGTTACGAAGATGTAAACAATCGTCGTAATGTCGACGTCCAGTTACGACGATATTACGACGACAAAAATTTACGACGAAATTACATCGAAATCAAATGTCGTCGTAAATTTACGACGGCCAAAATTCGATATAAATTTTCGTTGGTAATCGACTGTTTTCTTGTAGTGGTATGTCAATTTTGATGGATATTTTGTTGTATTTTTATAGCATGGATGAAATGGGTGTTCAGGTCTTAATAATTTCAGTTTGAGTTAATGAGACACAATATAATGTTCATGAACACCGAGTGTTCGATAGAATGTCAGATTCTGAAATTCCTTTTTTTGTTGTTGTTTCAGCTCTAACGATGCAATATTCCAAATCTACTACAATGGAAAGTTTGAAGTTTCAGAGGATAGTAATAGTATAGTTAGTTATGTTTGAGGGGAGGTTCACACACTTGTAAGCTATCCACAAGCGATGTTGATTAACTTGATGGAGTAATTGAGCGTGTCTTTGTATGGGCAAAATATTTGGTACAAGCTTCCATTTGAGAATTTTATGGAGCTGAAGTTGATGTGTAATGGAGATCACAATTTTCAGAGAACGTGTGAAGCTGTAAATTGAGGGGGAAATGTTGAGATGCCCTTTTTAGAAGAGCAGAATTCTCATATGCCCCCGTTATAAAAACTATTTTTTTTTTGATTTTTTTTTAAATCGAAAAAGTGTTAAAAGACTACTCACCCTTACAAAACTTTGTTAATTACGAACCCAACCAGCCATATCCACACCCAAACCCGCGATATCCACACTCCACCCGCGAAACCACTCCAGACCCGCGATATCAGGTCGAATTGTACACCAGACCCGCGATTATCGGGTCTAATTCGCTGAAATCGGGTAAAATCCCATATTAAAAACCTAAAATTGTCGATCTACTTCCCATTTTCTTGTGTCAATTCTATTTGGTACGAAGAGGTACTACTAAGATAGTGGTAGTGATTTTCTGCGGATTCGAAATCCCAACTCTAAAATCAGGTTCGTCCTTCTTATTCTTTTGTGTTTCGTTCTACTTTTCTGGGTTGTAGAAAATAATTTGATTTTGTGTAGAATGGAATTTGAATTTTGTGTATAATGAAATCCGATTGATGTGTAGTTGTGTAGAATGGAATTCGATTTTTGTGTAGAGTTGGATTTCTTTCGAATGCTAATGGATTGTGTTATAACTTCGTAGAACTTGTGTTATGGCTTTTCTCGAAGAAATTGAGACTCATCCGGTACTGGAAATGTATGAAAACTCACCCCTAGAACCGTCGCGAGAGAATGTTGAGGGTAATCAGTTAATGCTGTGGCAGCAGCCAACGTATACCGAGGAAGAAGACCAACCATTGCAACAGATTCATGGACCTTTCCAAGCTTTGTTACTCCGTTGGAAGTAAATAATATGATTTTGAATGTGGATAAGTATTCTTTTCATAGTTTTTATGATGCAATTTTGTGTGTTATTTGTAGATTTTAGCTTTTGAGGCAATACCAAAACTGAAGATCAAATACAGAGAAGATGTTAGAAGAGCAGAGAGGGATTGTCCTCAGATGTGCAAGCAAAAGTATCGACCATTCGCACTCAAAGGTTTTCCTTTATCGGAACTATATGAAGCACTTGGTGATACTAAGGTTGGAAATCATCTTATATCATATTCATTATTTATGTAGCATGTACTTGTTGTTAAATTGTATTTTTTTATTTATTCACAGGACATTGACAGTATCTTGCAACCATCCTTGGATGAGCAAATTATGATGGCTCGAATCGTGGCTAGGGAGTATGAGGAGCCAGATTTCGGTGATATAGTTCCNCGCGATATCGGGTCGAATTGTACACCAGACCCGCGATTATCGGGTCTAATTCACTGAAATCGGGTAAAATCCCAAATTAAAAACCTAAAATTTTCGATCTACTTCCCATTTGCTTGTGTCAATTCGAAAGTTCTTCCCTCCTATTTGGTACGAAGAGGTACTACTAAGATAGTGGTAGTGATTTTCTGCGGATTCGAAATCCCAACTCTAAAATCAGGTTCGTCCTTCTTATTCTTTTGTGTTTCGTTATACTTTTCTGGGTTGTAGAAAATAATTTGATTTTGTGTAGAATGGAATTTGAATTTTGTGTATAATGAAATCCGATTGATGTGTAGTTGTGTAGAATGGAATTCGATTTTTGTGTAGAGTTGGATTTCTTTCGAATGCTAATGGATTGTGTTATAACTTCGTAGAACTTGTGTTATGGCTTTTCTCGAAGAAATTGAGACTCATTCGGTACCGGAAATGTATGAAAACTCACCCCTAGAACCGTCGCGAGAGAATGTTGAGGGTAATCAGTTAATGCTGTGGCAGCAGCCAACATATACCGAGGAAGAAGACCAACCATTGCAACAGATTCATGGACCTTTCCAAGCTTTGTTACTCCGTTGGAAGTAAATAATATGATTTTGAATGTGGATAAATATTCTTTTCATAGTTTTTATGATGCAATTTTGTGTGTTATTTGTAGATTTTAGCTTTTGAGGCAATACCAAAACTGAAGATCAAATACAGAGAAGATGTTAGAAGAGCAGAGAGGGATTATCCTCAGATGTGCAAGCAAAAGTATCGACCATTCGCACTCAAAGGTTTTCCTTTATCGGAACTATATGAAGCACTTGGTGATACTAAGGTTGGAAATCATCTTATATCATATTCATTATTTATGTAGCATGTACTTGTTGTTAAATTGTATTTTTTTATTTATTCACAGGACATTGACAGTATCTTGCAACCATCCTTGGATGAGCAAATTATGATGGCTCGAATCGTGGCTAGGGAGTATGAGGAGCCAGATTTCGGTGATATAGTTCCTGACAGTTGGTCGAAGTGTTTAATAGATGAATGGAACCCGATATTCTGGAAAGAGCTATTCAACATTGATGTTGCTGCCCGAGAGCGGGTCCATCATCGTGCAGTGGCTACAGAGAATGTCGCTTCGGTTGGATTTGTGGAACAGCTACAAAGCTTGAGGAAAAGTATGGAAGATCAGTTTTTCCAAATCAAGGACCGCATGGATGGGCATTGATACAAGACTCAACTCCGTTGAAGAATATGTGAAAGAGGCAAGAAAAGAAGGACAAGTAGAGCAGCAAGGAGGAGTTCTACCAAGTGAGAAAGACGGTAAGAAGAAAGAGAAGGAGGAGAAGAAGGAGATGATTGGTAGGACGTACGTGATGACTAGACGTCGTACGAAAAGAGAAGAGGTATTTTACTTTGAAATCTGGTTTCAATTGTATTTGTATCACTTGGTATTTTTTCGGTAACACTATGTTGTATTACTTGGTATTTTTAGGGACAACTAAAAGAGGCTGAGGCTGCGGCTGTTGCTCATGTTGAGAAAGAAGTGGGTGGTGGGAAACGGAAACGGGAGGCTTCGAGGACGATAGGGCCAAGCACGAGGCAGACGAAGCGTTGAACTGTTTTTCCCTCTCTTCTCTCTATTTAATCTTCATTGTTTTTGGACATGAATCTTATTGTTCATCTTGGTTTGTATTTGGCTCTTTTTGATGTTTTTGGCTAATCAGAGTAATCAATCGTTGTGAATTGGTACAAGAAAAATTAAATGAAATAGTCAAATTCCCAAATTAAATTATGTAGTGGCGGTCAAATCAGCATTAACTTAAATTTTTTTTTGTGCATGCATGAGATAATATAAGGTAAATAAAAAAGAAAGCGGTGGTAGTTATATCAGTAATACACTGTCAAATCAGCATTCAATTCGGGTAAGTAAAATCGAAAGTGGTTGTAAACCAAATCATCAATTAAAGTAGGGTTCATGGAATCAAATTTTCGTGTTCCCAATGTGTTTTAACTATTTTTTGTGTTCCCAAGGCTTATTTACGAAATGTTTGTTTGATAATTATTTATGGAATTAATTACGGTTTTTAAACCAAATCATCAATTAAAATTTATTTACGTCCCCTCGTCTGCTCGTGGTGTCAAATCTGCATGCAGTTTTGACCGATGCTTATGCTAATTAAATGAAGGTAAATAAATGTAACTTGGTGGTAGTTGTACCGCTTCGGTATATACCCTCATTACTTTCACCGCTTCGTGGCAACCTTTCCTTTCCCTTTTCCCTTCTATAAATACACGCTCTTCTCATCTCTCCACTCTCATCTCTCATCTTCTTCATCACATATCTTCTCATATTTTCATCTTTTCATGGCTAATATATGGATAAAGCATCAGTTGAGAGACCTTGTGAAGAACCCTCATGGAGGGTTCTCGGCGGGTCCCATGGCTGACGACATATACGAGTGGGAGGCGGTAATTCTCGGACCCCCTAACAGTCCCAACGACGGGGGTCTGTTCAAGCTCTCTATATGGTTCCCGCCGAAGTTCCCTTTCAGGCCCCCCAAAATCTGCTGGAAGACCCAGACATACCACCCTAACATCACTGTTAGGGGGAATGTTTACCACCCCATGTTGCTAGCCACCGGATGGCCCACGGGGACGACGATCAAGGGGATGCTGGCGGCGCTGGCGGACATGCTCATTCACCCGCTGGTGAATGAGGGTGATGTGTTCATCGAGCACATCGCATTAATGTACCGCGGGGAGAGGGCTAACTATGATGCTCATGCACGTAGTTGGACACAAGAGTACGCCACAGATTAATCCATGGCGGAATAAAATCAAAAAAATCAAAAAATAAATATTATGTTTTTTATGTTTTTTTTTTATATTTTATGTTTATGTTGTAATTTTTTTTTTCTTATGTAATTTTTTTTAAAATATATAAATATTTAAATTTCTACTCGTCCATACCCAAATTCGTAAAATTTGGACATTTCAAAATCCGGTAATACTCGGTTATTCTCGGTTCAACTACTCGTAAATTCGGACATTTCAAAATCCGGTAATACTCGGTAATTTTTGGTTTAACTACTCGTAAATTCGGACATTTCAAAATCCGGTAATACTCGGTAATTCTCGGTTCAACTACTCGTAAGTTTGGAAAATCAACATAACAAAATCCACAAAATCAACATAACAAAATCCAGAAAATCAACATAAAGTTATGAACAACATAAGATCAAGATTTATATTATCTACTTAAACAAGTAGATAATTGAAGATACCGAGACAATGGCAAGAGTAGAGAGAGTAACCATCACCTTCACTTCCTTGTAAAACTCGTTTCGGTGAAAGACATCTGAAGCATGAACAATTTCATTGAAAATTGAGTCACACACGATGTTGCTAAGGCTGTCAACCTGGTCTTTCAATTCTTTAATAGATTCTCGGAGGTGTATAATGTTGGTCCCCGTCTCATGACGCTTAAGGTCGTATCGAATCCGGTCTTCTTGTTCTGCCATCTCGATCTGAATGACATGGAGCTCCTCTGTCATTGCATCATCATGCCATTTGTAAAAATGGCATCCTCCGCCTGGAGTCTGCACGAAATTAAAGGATGCCGGAAATTAAATTAACCATCTTTATCCAAAAAAAGTGGGACGAAACTGGAAATCAGAATTTTATTTACAATAAAAAATTATGGGATTTCACACATAGTAGTACCTAATGTTCCAGTTTTACTCGGCGACATGTAGTTATACTTTTAGGATTATAACCTATAATTAGTAATACCATGTTTAAAAATAATTAGTTTTGGTTGTACACTAAATTTATGGTAATAAAAGTGCATTTCCAACGTTTTCATGAAAAAAAATTATCATAAATCAATTTTTTCATAACTTTCGCTCCATTAGAGGGTTAAGATTAACAAAGTGACCATAGAAGTATAAGGTTCTTGATGGGAACAATAGAATATGATTAGATGTTGTAAACATTTATCTTCCAAAAAATTAAATGTTTATGAAATACGTAACTCTGTAAGATAGAACGTACTAAAACATTTATTAAATATGTGAAAGAGCATTTATAATTTATAGTTCATGTAAAAATACGTATAATTACTGTTTTCTATTTTTTTAATATTCAAGTAAAAAGAACTTTGGCTCGAGTGCAAAACGACTAAAAGCTTGAATATTAAAAAATTGTTTGAATCAGTTGCAAACCAATAAAACTATTTTCTCAATTTTTTTGCAAAACATTGAGGTGAACATAGTTGTACCAAGATTTACGTAGTAAAACAAAACAGAGTGTCAAAATACGACATACATATTCAAAAACAATGACAGTTTAAACTTGGCTACTATCCATATTATCCCTACTGCAGTTAAAATAGCTAAATAAGCCTTCACCTTGGCCACGCACCGGCCTATTACTCGTCCTGCGGCGACGTTCTCCAACCGATGGCTGTCTAGTTATTTGCCTTCTTCCCTTTCTTTTTTTGTAATACGGGGGTAAGGCACACAATTGTTGTATATGATCCGGAATAATCCACTGGGACTTATGCGGAACTAGATATACATCCTATAATACGCCAATTCCCATGTCTCCATCAAATAATACTTCGAGCACAATTCCTCTACATGTATATCTTCTGTTCTTCCTCCCCGTTTCATGAAAACAATTGTAGCGGCTATTGCATAGACACAAGGATACTTGTCTATAACAAAACACCTGCAACCGCAAGTTTTCCTTCTCAAGTCCACCAAATAAGTCTTCCCATCGCGTCCAATGACATTGTATTCAAGGTGAAAGTAGTTTAGCTCGTACTCACCGATAGCTTCCTCGCAATGGCTACCCTACCGTGCACTAGGTTCTCCACAAAGGGGACCAGTTTATGTGTGTCCGATGTAGCAACAGTCTCGTTCCTATGTTTGTTAAACCACTCAGCCAATTTTACAACAATCGCATCAATCATAGGTAATAACGAGTACTTTCTTGCATCAAGAAAAATGTTGTTCATGGACTCTACACAATTACTAGTGTCTATGTTGTACATTTCTCTTAGAAAATAACACCTTGCCCATTTCGCCTCATCTACACTACCATCCAAATACTTTGCTACATTAGGATAAGTATTCCGCAATTCACTGTATGCTTCTCGAAACTCAGCCTCTGTATACAGCCTTGCGCATTCCCTGAATTTTTCTATAACAACATCTTTGTCCCTTCTAACTTGCAATATCACATTCTGGGACAAATGAAAGATGCAATACTCATGTTTAGAGCTCGGGTACACCTCACATATTGCTTTGATGAGGCTTGCATTTCAGTCCGAAACAAACACTAATTCAAGACTATCGGGTATCACGGTTTTCAGCGTATTGAAAAACTACGTCCAACTCGCGTTGTTTTCAGCATCAACTACAGCAAAAGCAATGGGATAATGGTGATGATTAGGATCCTGAGCTGTTGCAAAAATTAGCACACCACCATGTTGGGTCTTCAGAAAAGTTGCATCCACAATGATCACTTTCCTCATTGCTCGAAACCCTTCAGTACAAGCTCCCAAAGCGACGAATAGGTACTTGAACCTTTTTTGTTCATCCAATATCACACTTGTTCTTGTGTCGGGGTTGACCTGCTCTAACATGTACAAATATGAATACAAATTATTATAACTTTCTTCTGGACTATCACGCACCATGCTCAGAGCTTTTTGTTTCCCTCTCCATGCGGTAGAGTATGACACATTCACACTAGCGTTTCCTTGAACCAAAACGACGAGACTTTTAGGAGCTGGGATTTCCAATTGACCTTGATAAAATTCGTTAACAATACCTGCAACTAATCATGGTGTGCCTTTCCTTTGTTTGCTGCTTGTACTCAAAGTAGCCCGAGAGCATGTATGCATCTTCTTGTATACTCTAACCAAGAAACAAATTGCATTCTTAGGCTTCGTAGCTCGTAGATACCAATTACAACCGTCTTCACCGCATTTTACCACATATCGACTCTTATCCAACTTATTTAAAGTGATCCCAAAACAATTCTGATGTGAAACTCTATCAACGACATCTATCAATTCCTGTTTACTTGCAAATTTTTGGCCTACTTTAAGACCTATACCATCTTCCCATGCATTTACAAACTGTTCTTCTACATAATGTGGAAACTCAACAATTTCAAGCATTCGGGAACTTTCCAGACTGTTATCTTCATCGTTATCCCCATCTTCACGTGATGCATTCTCACCATCTACGTTCTCTCCATCTACATTCTCACAATCTACATTCTAACAATCTACATTCTCAGAATCTACATTCTCCATCGGCTCATGATGTTGTTCTCTTGAATAGTTTCATGTGTAATTAGCAAGGACACCATCATTAACTCCACCATTAGCATCATTAACTTTAACATTAGCTCTACCATTAGAAAGTAGCTTGCCGTAATTCACACCAAATGAATTTACATGCTCTACTCTTGAAAGTTGCTCGCCCAACTCCTTTATTTCAACATCTTTGATGACCTCTACATTCAAAACACTTATGCGTTGCTCTTTATCCAAGGAAGTCAGATAGACAGAGATGTCATCATCATCCAAAATATAAAATTGTCTCTGAGTTTTCACTACTATTGGAATGTAACTCAGTTTCAGCTTCGTCGTAGATTCAGCTACCCCAACCTTCCTGCATATCATATCCACTAACATCGAGTAAGTTATCTCCTCTAAACATGATGTCTTCAACATTACACCGTACATGCAACCTTCTCTTGAAATCCATTTATCCTCTTCTCCAGGCTTTGAATAATATCCTCCATAATCAAAAAGTATGTTTGTGATCATTTTCTCTTGAATAGAGATTATAAAACTACATTAGAACATCTTCACTAGACTCAGTAATACCAATAGGTCCCAATTGTACCACTTGCCTTAGTAATACCAATTGTTTACAGTTATTCTGTATCAGCAAATTGGGTAAAATCGGGGCAAAAACTATATTCTACTTACGATTCCCTACGATACAACGACTACATACCATTATTTACCAAACCCAATGGTTTCTAGGGCTTAATCTACTAATCCCCGAATTGTAAATCAATTAAAAATCCCTTGAATTGTAAATTCAATTGAAATCCCCCAAACCCAATGGTTTCTAGGGCATAATCTACTAACATAATCGAAGAACTAACCTCGTTTTTAAGCTTCAATGGCGGATCATGAAGTAGAAGAAGAGCTGTCGTTTTTGGTTTGTATGTGTTATTTAGCTTCTTAAGCCAGATTGCAAAACTGCAAAATGACTAAAATCTATAGTTTCCTTCACAAATGTGAGCAAAGAACAGGGAAGAACAAAGTCACAAGCCTTCAGAAATAGGCGGATGAAGAGAAGAAGAGCTCTCGCGATGAATTCTACTGTCGAGAGAGAAAAGTTTTTTGTTTTTTTTCTGATTCGCGGAAATTTGGCGCGACTCTAATTGTTTTTTTTCTCCGCCCTTTTCTCTGATTGGCTCAAATTTGTTTTGTTCTAATTGGTCAAAACTTTTAAAGCTCCCTTCTGATTGGATGGAATTCTCTTAATTCTCATTGGTCGAAATTTCTTTTTTTTAATGTCATACTGTCGAAATTAGAAGGGCAAGATGGAGATATCACATTTCATTAAAAGGAAGGGGGCATGGGAGAATAGAATGGGGTAGAGGAGGTTTATTGTCTTGTTGAAGGGAGAGATGAGAATTTCACCCTGTAAATTGGACAAATATGTGTTTTTAAGTGTTAGGGCTTTTTTTTTTAAAGTGTGTGTGTTTTGGAAAAAACGAAGTCATTTCATTAATATAACTCAAAACGATGTCGTTTTGTCTGGAGATTACTGTTCTACAATTAAACATAAAACGCAGTCGTTTAATATGTGGCATCCACGTCATCAAGATTTAACGGTTCTTTAACACTGTAATGACCAATGTATGATTTACCACAAAAATAAAAGTTTTTAATTCCATGTATGTTTTGGCACAATATGATAGTCATGTATAAATTCAACATATCGTCTAACTACTGTGGCATAAAGATTTAACTCCAATGCCTCCTATTATAAAAGAAATTATGTTTGTCAATATTATGATGTGCAAGATTTTTGAAAGATAGTAACATTATCCATCGTATAATACTCTACCAACTTTACGACAATCATATCCAAATCACTGGACTAGACACTCGGACTGACCTTTGAAAAAAAGTAATATTATATGCACTTTTATTTTCAAATATAAACTTACATATTTATTAAATACAAAGAAAAAAAATCCCGCAAATTACATGAGGTTTAATTCTTTTTTTTCTTTAGAGTAGAAAAAAATGAAAAAAGTTATATGTAGAAAATTGGATGAAATTCATAATAATTTTACATGTTGAAATTCACATGCAACGCACTTGAAACTCCACAGATTTGTGCAAGCATTACACCATTACCAAGTTAACAATAAAATAATTAAAAAATTGTAGAATTTATTAAAAATGTAGTATAACTTTTTCGTCCCTAATCTCGTATATAAGGAGAGATTATTAACATTTTCTGATGAACCAACCAACTTTACATCTTTCTCCTCATCGTTAACGATTCTATTACAAGGATTAACTCCTACCATGTCATGACGTAATCAATTAATTAATTGACATATTACACAAATTAAAGTGTAAACAAAAGAGAGAGGATAATGAATCTTGAATGTCATGTTTGCAGCGTGCTAGATATTTTTTTGGGTATGAATATTCAACTATTACTATAAAACTAGATGATATTATGCGCTATGCGCGGAGATATGAGATTGTTAATTATTTTTTATTCAATTTGAGATTATGATTTATTTACTATATACTTTAAATAAAATAAATTTATTATTTATACAAAAAAGTAATTTAGCTATTCATAAATTATTTGATAATATAATCTTTTATATCAAGTATGTTTTATATCGATGAATGTTATTAAAAATTTAATAATATATAATAGTTAGTATTTAAGATAATTTTCCATGTATTATTTGAGATATTAGTTTTGCATACCACACTTTTTATAATATTTTTATTGAAAAGTAATTTATTTTTAATTTTAAATTGTTTGTTAAATTATGTTTGGAAAGATATTTAGTAGATAATAGATTTAACTGGGTGTTTGGCAACATGTATAGTAGGAGATTAGTTTAAAGTAGTTTACCAAAAATGCCATTAATGAATTATTTAAATAGATTAGTATTTTCAATGGCATATGATGTAAATAATATGTCAACTAAAGGTTTAAAAATAAAGTTGTTTGTGTTTTAATATATAGTAGATTTTCTGATTGCGTTTTGAATGCTAGATTTTTTTATTGATTCAAAATTAATGACTATTACAGGCGCATATGCGTGTATATATATATATATATATATATCAAATTATAAAAATTAATTTCTCACACAATTTTTAACGTTATCAACTTTAAAAATTCCAAAAACATAAAACAAGCTTTTCTTATCTACCAAGAGGTAATTTTCTATTCGATTATTTTTTTAAGAATCACAATATTGAAGTATTCAAAATCCTAGGTTTCTTTCCACAAATTTTTAGTTTAGGAAAGGTCATTTAGAAACCATTCATAACATTTAAGAATTATTTAAAAAAACACAAAGTTTTCATTTTGATATTTCTAAAGGTTTCAAAAAACAATTATTTTATTTTCTGTTTTCATCAAAAGTTGTGGTATTTTTTTCTAATAAAACAAAACTAGAAGAAATAGCTTTTTTAGAATGCTACTTGTTTGAAACTCTTATATAACTTATCTATATTAAAAATATCCAGGTCGGAAAAAAATTATTGTTGAAATGCGTCGCATGTGCTGTATCGGTAACAATTATATAGTAAGTAATTCTTTTTCCACAACCCACAAAGTGTATATGAATTGTGATATATATACACATAAAACAAATGAGGTTAGAAAAAGTTATCTATATAATCTTTGCATTTTCTTAACTGTAGGAGAGTATAATTTGGACAGCTGATCTTGACGTAACGTTTCTCAACATGTTCCTCCCAGATTACAAAACCAATAATCCAATCAACAAAACCAAAATTATTCAAAATTTTGCTGAGCAAACCGGTCATGGGCTCACCTGGGAAAGTTTTGAAAGGAGAATGCATTATCTAAATAAATTAAACAACAGAATATTCAAGTTTTGTACACTGGATCCAAAAACTGGAACTCCTATAATGACTAAGAAGCGTTGGCAAAAGCTACTAAGGTGTGTATATTTTTGTTTTAATTATTGTGACACTACAAGAAAACTGTGAATTCGCCACCACCTAGCCACCGATATGGGTCAGTAGCCAGGAAAAGGCCACTGATTTGCTACCAAATAGCTACCAAACTGGTTAAACGAAATTGGTGGCCAATTGGTTGCAAAATAGTCGCTATTTAGATACTGATAAATATTAGTAGCTAATCAGTAGCTAATTAGCTACCAATTGGCCACTAAAATTATTGTGGCCAACGGTTTCTAAAATTTTAATAATTTAGTATTATAGCCACTACAACTCAGTAGCGAGAGTAGTAGCTATTTTGAATTTAAATCGCTACAGTTAGAGTGGTAGCCATATTAGTAGCTAATATTTATTTTTCAACGAATATATTTATGACCGTTATTGGCTACTGATGTTCGGGTGGCAGGTGGTAGCTATGTGTAACGGATATATATATTACCGTTAGTGGCTACTGATATTTCGGTGGCCATCGGTAGCCATATACTGAGTATAAATAACGGGCGTCTGCTCCTTCCATATGTAATCCGAGAATTTCAAGTAAACACTCAAATTTCTTTTTGCTAAGATGTCTTTCACACGAAACATACTAGATGAAAGAAGGTGGATGTATGAAAGACTAGATCCGGTGAGGCATGGTGTCTCTGATGCGTTTGTGGATGGGTTGAATACATTTTTCAACAGTGCACAAAATGAAGAATCTTACATCGAAAAAGGAACTATGTTGTGTCCATGTACCCGATGTAAGAATAGGAAGCGTTTGGATGCAAATACTGTTGGGCATCACCTATATACCAAGGGTTTCACGGAAAACTACTACTTATGGACGTCTCACGGAGAAAATATTGGCAGAGAAGCTTCCACGAGTGCCGCTCAACCGGAAGATGCACATATAGGTACAATAAAAACTCTCTAAATTTATACTCAATAAATTAATAAACAGCATAAATTATTAATTTTCTATAGTTTAATTTAAACATATAAGTGAGATAATCTACTAAAATATGAGTTTAGTGATTTATTTATTTATTTTAAATTAAATTTTTCTTTGAATCATCTTTAATTTTCAATTTTTTTAAAAAAATAGTATAAACTTTAAAGAAAATATATTTTAAAATTTAAAATTACTAAGAATTATTATTTATTTAAAATCCATAATTTAATAACTCTAACAATTAATAAAATATCAAATTAAGTCCCAACATTATTAATTTATAGAATTTTTCATTGTACAAATTATCTAGATAGCGGCGATTATGGAGGTGACAGAGAAGCGTATGTACACATGGTACAAGATGCATTTCCCGAAATGCATACAGAAGTTCAACCAACTCACGAGGAGCCAACTGGTGATTCGAATCGATTTTTCCAGATGTTGGCAGCTGCAAAAGAACCCATATACGAGGGATGTGTTGAAGGTTTATCTGCGTTATCTTTGTCAGCTCGTCTTATGCATATAAAGACGGAGCATAACCTTGCCGAGGTTTGTGTTGATGCAATATCAGAGACGTTCTCACAGTATTTGCCACGGGGTAATAAAGCTCCAAGATCGTACTACGAAACAAAGAAGATGGCGAAATCATTGGGGATGCCATATTACAAGATCGATGTATGTGAAGATTATTGCATGCTTTTTTGGATGGGTTCAGATAGAGAATTGATGAAATGTCGATTTTGTGAGAAAGATCGATATCATGCTAAGGAAGGTCCTGGGAAGAAGATTCCAAAACAGAGGATGTTTTACCTCCCTATTGCTAATCGGTTGAAGCGATTGTACCAATCAGAGAAGACAGCATCACATATGAGGTGGCATGCTGAACATGTAACTCCTGAAGGAGAAATGCAACATCCTTCAGACGGTACTGCATGGAAGCACTTTAACCAGGTATATCCTAATTTTGCCTCAGAACCTCGGAATGTCTATCTAGGGCTATCAACAGATGGATTTAAGCCTGGTGGTATGCATAGTAAGAATCATTCGGTATGGCCAGTTATAGTCACTCCATATAATTTGCCGCCTGGTATGTGCATGGAGAGAGAATATCTATTTTTGTCGGTTTTAGTTCCTGGACCGGAGCATCCAAAAAAAGGTTTAGATATTTTTCTGCAACCGTTGATAGAGGAGTTGAAGNCACCCAACCGAAATATAGGAACTGGTGATTTCTCATTGCTCATTATGTGCAACTCATTTCTGTTGCAAATATCGGGCAAGTCCAACCTTGACTTTCCGCTGTCTTTGGTTCTTTCTTTCACGTTTAACACTGTATGCATGATGTTATCAAAAACGTTTTTCTCAATGTGCATGACATCAAGATTGTGTCTCAACATATGATCTTTCCAGAATGGAAGTTCCCAAAAAATGCTTTTCTTGTGCCAATTGTGATTGACCCTGTATCCATCCGGCATATTAGCCGGCATGTGCCAATTTCCCCCACGATTCACCGTTTCTAGTCCCCCAAAATGATCTATTTGCGCTTCTAGATCTTCTCCAAATAGATACACTGGTGGGGGGACACGCATGATTTTGTTCTTTCTAAACAGTCGCTTGTTTCTCCGATATGGATGGTTGATTGGTAGAAACCGGCGGTGATAGTCAAACCAGCATGTTTTTCGACCATGTTTCAGCTGAAACGCATCTGTCCGATCGAGGCAATAAGGACAAGATAACCTCCCATGCGTTGTCCAACCTGATAGCATTCCGTATGCAGGAAAGTCGCTTATTGTCCACATAAGCACTGCACACATCGTAAAAAAAATTTTCCTCGAACAGTCATATGTATGAACTAATGTATACCACAATTGTTTCAACTCATTTATGAGAGGCTGCAAAAACACATCAAGGGACCTCTTTGGATGATTGGGACTAGGGACTAAAATATTCAGGAATAGAGATTCCCTTTGCATGTACATATATGGGGAAAGGTTATAAGGCGTTACAAAAACTAGCCACAAAGAATATTGCCTAACAGACATACCGAATGGACTAAATCCATCAGTGCAAAGACCAAGATACACATTTCGCTTAGATTTAGCAAAGTCTGGGTGTACTGTGTTAAAGTGTTTCCAAGCTTTTGCATCTGATGGGTGAGTCACTTCTTCTTCTCTCTGTGAATGTTTTGTATGCCACCTCATCGATGCAGCTGTCCTTTCAGATTGATACAATCGTTTCAACCTATCAGTTATAGGAAGATACCACATCCGTTGGTACAGTATCTTACTACGCCCAGAAGTTTGCGGCATAAATCTCGGTTTTTGGCAAAATCGACATTCCTGCAACTTATCGTCATCTTTCCAAAAAAACATACAATTTTCAACACATACATCTATCATCTCAGAAGGCAACACAAGACTAAACACCAACTTATGTATCTCATAGTATGTTTCGGCAGCTAAATTATCCTTTGGCAAATACTCTTTAATAAGATCAGCCCAATCATCCATGCAAACCTCAGCTAAGTTATGATCAGTTTTAATTGTCATCATCCTAGGTGCTAACGACAATTTAGACTGACCTTCTCTACATCCATCGTAAAGTGGCTGATTTGCAGCGTCTAGCATATCATAAAATCGCTTCGCATCTACGTTGGGTTCCTCAACACTATTATCAGCATTTGTTTCATGAAATGCATCAGTAACCATGTCATGCATCCTATCATGATCTTGTCCCTGATCATGTTGACCATGATGATGATAACTACTAGTACCATGATCATTTGATTCATCAAAATCTACATGACCTTGATAATTACTACTACGATCAGCTTGATTCCTTTCAAAACTTTTTCCATGTTGATACCAAACATAATATTGCAGCATAAACCCTCTATTTAGTAAATGCTTCTACACCGTCTCAATAAAAATATATCTCGTATTCTTACACTTACGACAAGGACAGAACATTTTACCGCTTTCCAGGGTTGTTTGCATATTTCCGGCCTGATACATGAATATTTTAAGTCTGATACATGAATATTTCAAGCCCCCTCTTTGAATTCTTTCGTCAACGCTCCCTCCGAATCCTTTTGCGTATACATCCATCTCTGTAGATCGTATATAGACATTTTATAAAAAAATATTTTATAGTGTTTTTTTTTATTAGTGTTTGTTTTTTTTTTTTTAATTTTCGTTTGACGTAAAAATGTATTTATAGAAATTTTTCAGAATTACCAACGGAATTACAACAGATTTGCATCAGATTTACGACGTATATTTTCGATGTAAATTGATTAGGTGAACCTATTAAAAACCGTGTTCTACCTAACTGGAAACAATCGACGTCAAATCGTCGTTAATTTACATCGAATTCTGATCGTTGTAATATCGATGTAAAATTACATCGACTTTAAAACGTAATATGCGAAAGTCAAATTCGTCGTAAATCTGTCGTAATGTTACATCGATATTACGACGAATTTCAAAATCGTCGTATAATCGTCGTAATGTCGTCATCAAATTACGACGATATTACGACAACAACTATTTACGACGAATTTACAACGAATACATAATTCGTCGTAATTCCGTTGTAATTTCGATGTAAATTTACATTGATTTAAAATCGTTGTAAATTTTCGTTGGAAATTGGCAGTTTTCTTATAGTGTATCTCCAATAAAGACAATCGTGGATCTGAAATACCCGAAACTTGAACACGAATTTGAAGTACACAAAAGCTCTACTTTTCTATAATTTTAAGCAAAGGTTCTACTTTTCATCTGGATCTTCTCCAGACTCTCCTTCACTTTCTTCTCTAATTATCACAATACCCATGATCTCTTTCGAGGGAGAGATCGTAAGACTTCTTATGCAGAAGCTCTAACTCTGGAACTCTAAAATTGAAGGCTCTGATACCATGATAAATATTATATTATTGAATAGAATATCGAATTGTATTATTGAGTTGTCTCTCATATGAGATAATAAGATACATATATATAGTGGTAACATTAACATAATCCTAACATCCACATATGAC
The DNA here is from genome assembly GCA_002933915.1 of Eutrema heterophyllum. Classification (NCBI taxonomy): domain Eukaryota; kingdom Viridiplantae; phylum Streptophyta; class Magnoliopsida; order Brassicales; family Brassicaceae; genus Eutrema; species Eutrema heterophyllum. Next base: position 170,119 of record PKMM01019945.1, read on the forward strand.
ATATATATAGTTATAACATTAACATAATGCTAACATCCACATAATGTAAAATTTTATTCATAAGGAAATATGCTAAGAATATATCGAGATCTACATCTTGCTCTTCAAGTATTTCCTTTTAGACTTCGCGAGTTTCACGGCCTTCACGGGTTTTGATAGTCCACAATACTTGGTTCGTAAGATATACGTCTTGCTCTGTAAGTTATCTATAATAAAGACGATCGTGGATCAGAAATACTTGGAACTTGAACACGAAAAATGACAAAGAAATTGAAGTACACAAAGGCTCTAATTTTTTATAGTTTTAAAATAAGGGAAACGGCCATAAAAATAACGAACTATCGTGTTTTCGCCAAAAAAAAATAACGAACTTTTTACTAAGCCAAAAAAACACAAACTTATGTTGATTGGTAAAACAAAACACAAACTTATGTTGACCCGGCCGATATAGGCACCACATTAGTCAACTTTAACTCCTGTTATGAATCTTTAAAGACTGAACGACGTAGTGTTGCTAGAATATATAAAAATTCAAAAACTAACCTAAAATGGCGTCGTTTTACGATGATGATGAGATAGATCGAACCTGGGTGAGAGATGTGCCTGAAATATGACTCAACCACTTTGAAAAGATCGAATTTTTGTTATAGGTCTATTTTTTTACAAATTTATAGCTTATTAAAACGAATTTCCTCTTCATTTATCTATCACAAATTCTTCAGGGAAAACGGTGAGTTTATGCATCAACTATCGGCCGCGGTTACGATTCGTTCCGGAATTATAGAGATGTGCGGATATATACCTAAACTAATGATTTATTTGAATTTTATACCCAAACTAATAAAAATTGGCTTAGACATATCTTGACTCTAACTCCGTTATTCAAACTGTTACGAGGGGCTGAGCTGGATGATGAGTCATCAAAATTATTATTTTTTAAATCCATGTACCAAAACGACGTTGTTTTGACCGTTTTCTATTTAATAAAAAAACCCAAAAACAATGTCGGATCGTTTTTTTTTTTGTTAAAGGGTTTTTATTATAAAAAAAGAAGGAGAAATAGTACAAAGATAAGGATATGACGTTAATGTCATATAGTTCTGAGAAGTTTTAAAAGGTAATAAGAACTCTACAACAAAGTAGAATTCTAAAGACAGAGTTGTAAGATCTAGAAGAATTTCTAAACGTTACTAAGGTGGAGATCTGCGACCTCCTCGGCCACCACGACCTCCCCGGCCACCACGACCTCCCCGGCCACCACGACCCCTATTCCTTCGATCTCCTACCATGGTCCATTGCATTTCTTGTACCTTTTGTGTGGGTTTTATTTCCCTTCCTCCTCGTGACCTTTTAGAATCTCCCATGTCTAAGGCGTCAATTTCGAAAACATTCTCTTGCACAACCTCATTAGGCAATGCAACTGATGAAGGGGGAGTTGGTAGAGTTGCCAAATCTAGAGGAGCACCAATTGGTGAAGAGTTGTAGGCGTTTATTAACGCAGTAGTAAGGTTGATGATCTCCGCCTCGCTAGGAGGATTTGCTGGTATTGCCTATTCACATGGAGAGGTTGTAGTTGATGTAGCTGCAACAGTTGCAACAACAACATTGTTTGAAATGTCATAGGCTGCTCCCATATGAGCATCAAGAGAAGCACATGCTAGAGGGCTGGTCGTAGTTGCTGTAACAACTTCACGAGCAGATTCGGAAGTAGTTGCCTCCTTTGTTGAGGCCAGAGCTGAGTTATGTAACTCAATTGATTCTGGCTTTGTGATAAATAGAGGCACATGTACCTCCTTTGCAGTCATTTGAACAGAACTTGAATCCAAGATAATCCCAGTGCCCAATTCCGATTCATTCATCATAACCTTGTCTGAGGTTGTAGCAGAATCGACTTGTGAACTTGTTACGGGTTGTAAGCATCGCCTGATTTTGTGACCCAATTGACCACATCTACTACATCCACCATAGAGATAAATCCGGTTTCGTCAGTAGCAGCAATTCTCGAAGGAAATGCTTTGCTCAACTCAACCTCAACAAGAATCTTGGCCTCACCCATGAGAATAGGATCTAGCCGAGGTTTGTGAGTTGCCATTGGAACACCTAATCCAGAAGCTATGTGGCTAATGCCCGAGATTGAGTATAAAATGTAGGGTATTTTTTTCAGAGTTACCCAAACTGGAATTGTTTTGATCTCTGGAGTTGCCAAAGATTCTCCCGGAGTCCACGCGGCTACAAACATTAGACAATCATCAACATGCCAAATGCCTCTTTGAAGAACCCAAGACCTAGTGGATTCATCTGGAATGTGGAAGAGATAGTTTGATTCACCTACTTTCCTAATGGTGATCTTGCATTTCCTTCCCCATAACTTATTAAACACTGAATAGATTAGACCACCAGGAGGAGGCGAACATCTATAGAACATAAAAAAAAAACGATCCGACATTGTTTTTGGGTTTTTTTATTAAATAGAAAACGGTCAAAACAACGTCGTTTTGGTACATGGATTTAAAAAATAATAATTTTGATGACTCATCATCCAACTCAGCCCCTCGTAACAGTTTGAATAACGGAGTTAGAGTCAAGATATGTCTAAGCCAATTTTTATTAGTTCGGGTATGAAATTTAAATAAATCATTAGATTAGGTATATATCCGCACAACTCTATAGTTTCATGAACGAATCGTAACCGCGGCCGATAGTTGAGGCATAAATTCACCGTTTTCCCCAAACTCTTCGTCACCGATTGGAACTGGGAAAAAAAGAACCCCGATGGTTCCGTTCGACGATATAAGGCTCGACTCATGGCTAAAGGCTACACTCAACAACCTGGTATCGATTACACTGAAACATTCAGTCCCGTGATAAAATCTACAACAATTCGTCTTGTTCTGGATATTGCAGTTAGTCGCGATTGGCCAATCAAGCAGTTAGACGTTAATAATGCCTTTCTCCAAGGCACTTTAATGGAAGAAGTCTACGTCACTCAGCCTCCTGGATTCATTGATGCCAATCAACCTCATCATGTTTGTCGGTTACACAAAGCTCTATACGGCCTGAAGCAAGCGCCTCGCGCCTGGTATTTGGAATTAAGCAATTACCTTCTTGCATCTGGTTTTAAGAATTCTCTTGCAGATACGTCACTCTTTATACTCAACCGTGGCTAAAGTCTCGTTTACATTCTCATCTATGTCGATGATATTATCATCACCGGCAACAATTCCGACCTTCTCCAATAAACACTCACGGCTCTCGCTACTCGATTCTCCGTCAAGAATCTCGAAGATCTCAATTACTTCCTCGGCATTGAAGCACATCGCACAACAGCAGGCTTACATCTCACGCAGTGTCGTTACATCCTTGATCTCCTCACTCGGTGTAATATGTTGGATGCCAAACATGTCACCACACCTATGGCGACAATACCTAAACTCTCGCTCCGTTCCGGCTCGCGGTTACCAGATCCCACAGAGGATCGTGCTACCATTGGAAGTCTACAATATCTGTCTTTCACCAGACCAGATATCTCTTATGCCATCAACCGTTTATCTCAGTTTATGCATGCTCCAACCACAGATCATTGGCAAGCTACTAAACGGGTATTACGATACCTTGTCGGCACAAGCTCTCACGGACTATTCTACATCAAAGACAATGCTAGCTCGCTCCATGCCTTCTCCGATGCTGACTGGGCCGGCGACACAGACGATTTTGTGTCCACTTTACATCAATAAAAAATCTATACGATAAAAAAAAAAAAAAAATTAAAGAAAACTAAACCATTTACGCTAATGAGAGTAATTAAGGTATTGCATATTTGCATAGGTAAAGATTATGTAGAGTTTTACTTGTAATTAGAATTTTGAAATATTTAAAAATGCATAATTTATCGTTTTATCATCATCTTTTTTTTTTTCCTCATCTTCTTCACATGTAGAACAAAACAAACTTATCTACATTTAGTCATTTACCCAAAACGACTCAAAATATTTTAGTACCAAGATATTATAGTTCACTTAAATGCCATAATTTAAAACTTAAAAATAATTTAATTCTTCAAGATATTAATATTAATATTATCTTAATAGAACCTTTTTTTCAACTGTCGATCTCGTGGATCTTTTTTTTATCCCACTGCAAATTGCAAAGTACAGTAAGGATCAAGTCCACCCCCTGTTCTAAAAGTCGGGCGACTTGCCGATTAATCGGCCGCCTAGGCGGTGGGCGGAGCATAGCCGCGGCGATTTCATCCTAGTCGGCTGGGTTAAGCGGTTTTCCGATTTGCAGCGATTAATCGGTCAGAATCGGTGATTAATCGGTCGGAATCGTAAAAAAAAACTGACTTTTTCTCGTAAAAATTATGGGTATATGAGTATATGTACGAAGAAGAAAGTCACGTGACTGCCACATGACATTTTAAGGAAAAGAGACTTTGGGCCAATCGATTATTTGAAGAGGCCCATATGATTTAATCATATTGTCCAAATAATTTTCATATAGTTAGATTTGGTCATTTGCTGGTGTCTTTAACTTTTCTAGTTTTCTTAAAAAGAAACGATTGAGCCAAAACCATTGGGAAAAAATCTCAACTTAGTCCATTGACACAATTAGATCATCAAAATCAAAGAAAAATAAATAAAACAATCGAAAAAAATCTATATATAACAAAGTTAATCTTNAATATATATTGTAAAAGAATTTTTTATAGAGCAGTGGTGAACCTAGAAATATTTTTATCAGAGTCATAATATTAATTAAAATAAGATTTTAAGCAAATAATATGAAGATTAGAATGGCTCCTTTTACAAGTCTATTGTATTCGATATATTTCAAAATCTAATAATTCTATAAATCGTTCTATATAAAAAAAAATTGAAACAAATATCAAGATCAAAATGTTCCGAGGAAAAAAAAAATCTATTTTGTCCCAACTATATTGACATAAGAGCACTAAGTTGCTGAGTTGTTATCTCGGGCTCGCCATCACGGGTTTGGTTTTTTTTTTTTTTTTTGTGTGTATTTCTTCGTGCTTGGGCACTGTCGGTTTGTTTCGTTGGCTTTGTCTTTGTTTCGAGGTTTAATTTAGTGATTAAAGTCTGGAGATCTTTGGATCGGTGGGCTGGTTGTCTTCATCGGCTGTTTTGGTTTTATGGCTTGGTTTCTAGTCTTTATTCTCCGTCTTTGCTCTCTCGATTGTGTTGCATGTGGTTAGCTTTGAGCTGGGTTTCGTTCTTGGAATTCGTCTTTCGGATGGTATATTGTTGCAGAGGTATATACAAGCTCTTTTTTTGTGTCCTTTGTGGGGTTTGGAGTTGAGTTCAAGGCATTGCAGTGGGATGATCTTCATTTCTTCTCTTACGTGGCGGTGTCTTGTTATATGTCTCTAAATGGATATGACTTGTTTAACGAATATCCGCGTGTAAGGGTTGGTGGTCTCCTTAGCTTATCTCCAGTCGGAGTTCAATGTTTGTTTCCTTGTGCCTAGATCATCATGATTTCTTCGTCTTTTTGAAGTGGCAGTGTTTGTGTTTGTTTTTGTGCTTTGTTTAAAGGTTGGTACTGCTTTTGTTTCTGTCGGAGTTGCTGTTGGTTTTAGAGTCGGTTTTAGTTCGTTCTTCGGGTTCTCTCCGGTTTTATGGAGGTATCCTTGCTGTTGGTTCTTCTCGAGGCTCATATCATTTGCTGCAGTTCCAGCATCCATATGTTCTACGGGGATGGATGTAGGATTTTCGTGGTTCAGAGACTCAGTTTTAATATCTAGGAGTCTATAGTTTTGTTCCCTTGTATGTCGTATTCGTTGTTTTTTCTCTATGGTTATTTTCGTAGACTTTTTTCTATGTTTGTCTTTCCTTCTTTGGGCCTTTGCCTCCCTCTTTTGGACTCTTGATTCGGGATGAGTTTTAACCCTTGTCGTCTTGTCATCTCATACTAGATGTACGGTTTTCAGACACGATTCGGATCCGCGGTCGGACCGGTAAATCCAGCGACCCGGTCACTAATCCGGTCCGGGTCTAGTGCTAAAATCCGCTAATTATAACCCCGGTAAAATTCAAAAAAATTCAGCAAAACCCGCACGGACCCGTGACCCGGTATTATTGGTTGAACCGGCCGTGTTTCATTATGTTATCAATTTTTCTAATTTTTTATTTTAATTGTATATATATATTGGGTAAAATATGTTATTTGTGATTTTTTAAATTTTGATAAAAATTTCACTATGTCACTTGAAGAAAATGAGTGAAATAGTTATGAAAATAACGAAGAATGGTTTTGATGTGATGTGTTATTAGTTTATTTTCGTCATTGTCGATTACCTATTACCTTAGTGTTTTAGTTTTAATTTAGATTTAAAATGTTCAATAACTTTATGATTATTGTTAGACATCAAATTTTAAAACATGGATTGAATCTTTTATTTTTATATCTATAAAAATATACATATAATGATATATAGAAAATTCATTAATCTATTGATCTGCCGTTGACCTGGATCGACTCGATGATCCGGTGAACGAGAAAGTAGTCCGGTTCGTTGTCGCCTGTAATCCAATATAAACATCAGATGGAAAAAGGATTAAGTTGCTTTTTTTTTTTCCTTCTAATAACATTAATAAACTTATGAGTTTACAAAATCATAATGTAAAACATCAGTAATTAATCTAGGAACAAAGTTATGAAAAATATAAGATTGATTTTCCTGGATATTCTTCTTAGCCATTAAATCTGTTGCCTTGTTGAGATCTCGCTTAACCCAGACAAATGCTGTTTCAGTAAACCTTTCGTGCCAATATCTTATTTCCCGAATCCAGTTATGAACTCTGAAACTTAATTTTCGACCATAAATTAGATCCACCAGATTTTTATTATCCCCTTCGAATATCACCTTCTTATAATCTTTACTCCAACAATGCTGCATTGCAAAAATTAAAGCTTGAATTTCTCTTTCTAGAGCATTTGTAGATACTCTACCTCTTGCTTTGCCCACTCCACATTAAGCACCTCTATCATCCCGTATAATCCATCCAGCTTTTGATTGAATGTTACTTTGGACAAAAGACGCATCGAAATTACACTTGATCCATCCTTGTTCTGCCCGTGTCCAACGAGAATAACTTGTTGTAGTCTAGTAGGCAGTCGTATGAACCTGATCATAATCTTCAAGATAGGCATTAAGTTGCTTATCGGCGGAAAAATAGTAGTGTTTTATGTTAATTATTCAAATAGTTTTTTTTTTAGTAAACCGGTTCAATATTTTGTTTCTGGTTTATTATTTTCGGTTTAGCATATGTGTAGACTGTGCAAATTTATAATTTTCATTTAAAGAACAAGAAAAGTCTTGGTCAAAAAAAAAAAAAAAAAAGAGAGACGAAAGGTTAATCGGGTTCAATTGAGCCCCCTTCATTACAAGTGAGTCTGCTGTTCCTAGTAAAACAATCATTACCTTGAAATAAATAATAGAAAATAATATATGGTTTTATAGTATCACTGTCAAGTCAACTAGGGACCCACCTTTCCTCCTTGTGTAAACATAATACCATCAGAAAATGGATTTTTGTTTGTAATTCGCTCATTATTTATTATATAGTCATTTTCAACTTTGACTATAATTTTGGACAACAAATTCATTCTTAATAAAAATTAAAGAAAACTAAACCATTTACGCTAATGAGAGTAATTAAGGTATTGCATAGGTAAAGATTATGTAGAGTTTTACTTGTAATTCGAATTTTGAAAATATTTTAAAAAGGCATCGTTTTATCATCTTCTCTTTTTTTTTTCCTCATCTTCTTCACATGTAGAACAAAACAAACTTATCTACATTAAGTCATTTACCCAAAACGACTCAAAATATTTTAGTACCAAGATATTATAGTTCACTTCAATGCCAGAATTTAAAACTTAAAAATAATTTAATTCTTCAAGATATTAATATTATCTTAATAGAACCTTTTTTCAACTGGCGATCTCGTGGATCTTTTTTTTATCCCACTGCAAACTGCAAAGTACAGTATGGATCAAGTCCAGCTCACTTAAGATATTTCTCTGATTGCATCTATAAAATAGGTTCAGTAGAGCTCTAGCAGGCCCATGCCAAGATCAATATGGGTTTCATAAGCATTTATCAATATATATTAATTGTCAACATATATTTATAAAATATGTATTATATTTATACATTGATTAACAATTAACAGTAACATAAACACAATGTAATGTGTCTATCATGTGGCAACTATATACACACGAATATTGTTTAATTCATAAACTTCATAAATCAATAAAAAGATATACACAGAATGAAAATATTTATTTATTTGTTTTATTGTTCTCACTTACAAGTCTCAGCAAGTCCCTTTTCAGCCCTTTTTTATATGTAACCAGAGAAGAAAAGCTAAGTAAGTTTAGTTGGCATTTCAAATGTTGCACAGAATAACACAAAAGACATATAAGTGAAAAAATATATAAACAATTATATATATATATATATATATGCATCATAACAAATATCATATTTCTTATTTGTTTCTATTAAAGAAAAATAATTCAATAATATATTATTAAACTTTGTATAATTTATTCTTCCGAAGCCATTCCACAAGATAAATCAAAATAACGTTACAGATACATAATTTTCGCCATTGTTTTGTAAATATATCTTCGAAAATAATATAAATATTTGTAAACTAAAAAATATAATATATGCATAAATTTTATCCAAAGTTTGCTCAACTTTATACAGTAATGCGAAATTGAACTGAAAAAAAAAAGGTTATCGTTTGCATCTTTATAATATCTGATCAGGTAAAATCTTGTAGAGCAAGTTGAAAAATATGCCATTAAAACAACCAATAAATGAAGAATATGTATCTTAATTAAAATTAGATATAATAGAAAACATGCACGGGTTAGGATAGGGGTGGGCAAAATTACATAACCGAGCCAAAATTCTTGAACCCGAACTGAATTTCCCGAACCCGAACCCAAACCGAATTATAAAATAACCCGAATGGAATAAAAATTTCTATAACAAATTATTCGATCCCGAACCGAACCCAAATTATATAAAACCGAATGGAATTAACCTAACTAACCAAAATTAAAAAAAAACAATTAATAATTTTAATTATATATAAATTTACAGATAAAATATACTAAAAAGCTATAAGATTACTTAATTTGTTATATTTTATTTGTCCAAAACCGAACCAAATTATAAAAAACCGAACCGATATAAAAATTTCCCGAATGGAATAAAACTCGAAAAACCCAAAAACCGGATAACCCGAACCGAACCGAACCAAAAAAATATTATTGGAAATAAATATAAATTATTAATAAATTCATTATATAAGGGTTGACAAAAAAAATCATTATAAAAGGAAGTAAGAGGAATTAAACCAGCTGTACTTCATTTCACTTACAAAAATTTTCAAGATGATTCTTTCTCTCTTTCTCTCTTTCTCTCTTTCTCTCTTTCATCCTCATCACCTTGATCGTCGTGACAAGCCGCCCGCCTCCGCCGACTCCACCGCTCCTGTGAGTGACTAGAACTTATATATGCATGTTTAGCCAAGTGAATGATTCATACAAATTACCCGACATTTTTTTATCTCTTCCGAGATATAACTTAAGAATGACTAGACGTATATATGCATGTTTAGCCAAGTGAATGATTCATACATTTAACATTTCAATCTGTTCTTTATAAAAAAAAACATTTCAATATGTTCACACATTTAACATTTCATCTCTGTTTAAATGATTCATACATTTAACATTTCGTCTCTGTTTAGTTCCACTTGCTTTGTTTTACTGTATCTGTTCTACTTTTCTTCAGTTTCTCAATCTCTCCAAAACTTTCAGATTTGTAATTATTTTGTTTGTTGTATAATAAATTTAACATTTCAAAAAAAAAAGGAATGATTCATACAAATTACCTGACATTTTTTTCAGAAGCTTATAGAAAGTGTATATAAGTCTTATGCATGACATTTTCAGACGTATACTTAATTAGGGATATCAAAATGGGTCATAGGTCATGGGTCGACCTAAATCGACCCATGACCCTAATGGATCAAAAAATTGACCATAATGGGTTGATGGGTCAAATGGGTCACATGTCAAATGGGTCAATTTGTAATGGGTCATGAGTCAAATGGGTGACCCGTTGGACCCATCATCATCATGACTTCATTTCATTACGACATCATCATGACTTCATTATGACATCATAACAATATTACTTTTATCATAACATCATTTTCCCGCCAAAAACGCTATTCTACCTTTTCCCGCCAAAAATGCAAATTCACATTTTCCTGCCAAAAACGTGATTCCGCGTTTTCTCGCCAAAAACGTGATTACACATTTTCCCGCCCAAACGCGATTTCACATTTTCCTGCAAAAACGCGATTCCGCATTTTCCCAGCAAAATCCGTGTTTTCCCGGCAAAAACGTGATTCCGCTTTTTCCCGGCAAAAACGCGATTCCGCGTTTTCCCGGCAAAAACGCGTTTTCGGGGTTTCCCGCCAAAAAACGTTATTCTGTGTTTTCCCGCCAAAAACACAATTATGTAAGCCTGCCAAAAACGTCATTCCAGCTCGTTTCCCGCCAAAACGTTATTCCGTATTTCCTAGCCAAAAACGTAATTTCACATTTTGCGTCAAATATATGGTTTGACGAATTAATGATCAATTCTCAATAATTAAAGAAAATTTGTGTATTCATAATATAAGTAAAACATAATATTATTCACCATTTTTTATTTTCTCATTTCAAATTATTAATGATATTTATTTAAATAAATTTTTGTGATGGATACCCATGTAATTAGATGGGTCATGGATCCATGACCCATGACTAATGGGTCATGGATCACCCATAACCCATTTACATTCAACCCATTAGGGTCATGAGTCATAGGTGATCTATTTGACCGATTTTGACACCCCTACTTATACTAGACGTATATATGCATGTTAAGCTTATATATTTTATGCCTAACTATTACCTAGTATTTTTTTAATCATTTGATAAACATAACTTTTATTAAATTTCATTTTATTTCGATGTATAAGGATTTAGATTTAGATTTTTCATAAATTAGAAAGTCTATTACTTGAGCTAAGTGATTTTGATCATGGAGTGAAATTGCAAATTACATTTCTCATCTATTTTTATTTAAGATATTAACAAACAAAGAAGAAGGTAATAATGTAAATCTTTATAAATTTGTAATATTACTAAAACAAACTTTTTCCTTAAAGAATCCCAGGGAAAAATATATATAAAAAATAACCAAAAAAGCGATATCTCTCTATACTGAAAAGGTAAAAGAGTGGAGTTTTATTATTAGTGTTGTGTTATTTGTTAATATAATTAAACAGAGCCCTTGCTACTTTTTTGTTTTATCTTGATTTTCACCTGCTCTTGAAAATGATACACTCCTTAGTTTTATAACATTTAGCCGAATCAAAAAAGCAAAGAATTTCATTTTGTTTGATAGCATTACCACATATACACTAATATTCACCCTAGAAACTAATTTGTTGTGTGTGGTCCATCTATTGTAAGAACTGGCACTTTCGCCTGTATCAGAGCTCAACGATTCTCGGAAAACATGGTGGCCGTAATCCAGAAGAAATTGGCCGAGTTGCTTTTGTTGTTGCGTTCAAGAAATACGGCGGAGGATAATCGTCAATTTGATGCTCTGCCAGCTTCGCCGCAACTTCCTCCAATCTTCTTCTGCCACGTGTTTCCTTTTATTTACCGACGTGTCATGTAACTCCCCGATTCCTATATCACTTTCTCGCTCTAACTCTTACATTTGATCTAATTCTCTTTCTACCTCTCTCTCTCACCCCCAAATCGTTTACAATAGTTGCTTATATAGCCCAAGATAAACCCTCAATCACTTTCTTGGATTCGTAACAGAATTTGCTCACTCACAACTGTGAATCAACGCTCTGCAACGGTCAAGTTGAGCTGAGCCTTATCCGATATTGGGGATTGTAGAGGATGAGCTAAACGACATCGATTCCAGCTCCAATAGCCAATTCCCGATTTCAGCCTAAACCGGCGTTAATCCCTGGTTCATTTAACCAGCTCTAAACCACCGAGATATCTGGTTAAACCAAATAGAATAGATCATAACCAACAACCCAACAATCTCCACCTTGGTTTGATCTTGTATTTACTGGACCTTATGGACATTCGACATCGTTTCTTCCTCAGCTTTTATGCTGCTGTATTCATCCTTTTTAAGCTTCCTCTAGCTTTGTCTTTAAGCTTCTCTCCGATCTAAACTTCAAGCTTTCACCAACAGCTCACCACTGAGACTTAAATTGATACAAGACAAGATACCCTCTGAAACTTATAATTCCACCTAGAGATAAACTCATTCTTCTAGGTTTTCCATCACACTGATTTCAATATCAGATTATCAAGAGTCATTGATCTTCAGTCATTTGCATAAACCTTCTTGATAGCGATACTTGAAACAACTCAAACCTGAGCCGCTCTTCAATCACATATCAAACCCTCATTGAATTTTTTAACCTGATGTTCCCACATAAGCCTTCTGTTGCAGCAGACTACTGAATGTAATTCACACAGAATTTGTATGCGCTCACCTGTTCCTGAAACACTGACTTGATGAGTCCTCAATGATTTCCTTTTTTGATCCTTTGCTGATCCATTTCTTAGAAACTGTTGATCCGTTGTTCCAATAGAATCATATTTGTCTCAGAACGCAAGAGCCACACAAAAAACAACCTGAGCAACATTCGTGATTCATTTCTATGGGAACAACCCTTGCTGCTACAAGCTCTATAATGACCTCCTTTGTGTTTTGATCATCACTTCCTGAGCTTCTTAGATTCACAGGAATCTAAATCTATAAGATGAGACTGATTCATTTTATCAAACCTTCTCAAACCTTTAAGCAAGACACCTAAATCTTGTTCCAAACTCACCTGCATTACCTTAATCTTGAAGCCTAAAACCATAATGATATTCCAAAGAAATAGCCATCAACACACACATACCAATCTGGAAAAAGCTAAGGCATCCCCTAATCCTCATATTCTCATTTTTCACCAATAGCTATTCTTTTCAAAACATTCCGAAATCACAACAATATCTAGCTTCACAAACCAATTAACCAAGACAGAACCTGACACCAAATCAGAGCTTTCGTAATTCCTTTGTAAAACTAGCATACATTCATTGTGATCTACCAAGATTAATTTCAACCTTCTAATATGCAGTCTGAGATTTCCTCTCTTTCTTCCTCAGCTTTTATGCTGCTGATTTATTCATCCTTTTTAAGCTTCCTCTAGCTTTGTCTTTAAGCTTCTCTCAGATCTAAACTCCACGATCTGACACAAACCTTCACCCATGTACTATATATTCACTCATATCAATTTTGGCAGATTGCTTTTCCGACTCAGCTTCCGTCAACCTCAAGGGTACTTGAGATAGAGGCATTGCCACCGCATGCTCAAGGCCCAACGCCACCGGTGGGTTCGGGTCAACCACCGTCGGATTCGGGTCAACCGATTACACCGGGACAATTCACATCTTCACCTCCTAGCACCAATCCATGGTACACAGGCAACATGTTCATGGCCGTGGCACCAAATCTGGTCAACCTCAATCGACCTCAGCCACCGTTTCACACCATGGATGCTATTAGTGTAACCGTGATGACCTACTTTTTTACCGCCGGATTGAGCCACACGCAATCTTGGTCTCAACACCCAACTTTCAGCATCCGAATCCAAAGTATCCTCAATGTTGTGGCATTCAGCATCTTTCTCGTGGCCCACACGGTTTTCTCCCAGAGACGTCCGAGTGTGGCTTTCATCATGGACCGTATCTCATTTGTGCTTGTAGTTATTTCCGCTTATTTGGCAAATATGCCTATGTTTCCTCAGTATGTTGAATTTATCATTTTCTTGCTTGTTGTTTTTGTGTACATCATCGCTCGTAGTAGGCCTTAATCAAATTCTATCAAAATGTAATTGGTGAACCTTTAAGGTTATTAATTAAACCCTCATTTTTTTTGTTGTCATTTGAAAATTTGTTCCTTTTATCAGTTCAATAGCTTTGATATGGTACAAAAATGAATAAAACAGAGAATACAAAAAACATGGGATGAATAAGGATATTACGCTTCATTTGGGACTTCTTTCCATGTAATAATTACAAATTGTATCAAATAAGTTTGCATCTAGGCCTAAATATATGATTAGATTCACATCCTTTAATTGTGTTGGCCGTTGGCTTGAGAAGAAGAGTACTGTTTGCTTAGATAGCCCTGGATCGCATAATAAGTAGGGCTGTCAATTTGAGTGTTACCCGCCGGTCCAGCGGGTTTTGACCCGCCGCAGGGCGGGTGCGGGTCAAGAATTTTTAAATTGCCAAAAAGCGGGGCGGGTGCGGATCGAGTGTTTTCAAATACGAGGCGGGTGCGGGTCGGCATTTTTTTCCCACGGGTCTCGCGGGTTACCCGCAATATATATATAAAAAAAAATTATTTACTAAATACTATTAAAATGTTGAAATATTTTGTAATATATATAAATTAATTAATTATTTTGTTTATTTTTTCAGAAAATTGGGTATTTATCTTTTTTCATATGAAATTTATTTTATTAAATATAATTTTTTACTCAATTTAAAAAATAAAAAAAAATTTTGCAGGTTCAAGCGGGGCGGGTGCGGGTCGAGAAATTTTTGCTAATGAGTCAAGCAGGGCAGGTCGATGCGGGTCGAAAAAAATGTAACCCGTGCAGGGCGGGTTGGACCCGCTTGACAGCTCTAATCAAGGACCCAATAAGTAATTAATAATTTGGTTCAATATAATACATCTCATATTCTTCAATTTCGTCGCAGTTTGTGAGAATATACATATGCAAATGATCCCGCTCTTGTGCTGAAAGTCTCCGCTTCTTGCCTTTTCCACTAAGTCGTCCAATCTCTAAGAATATATGAGGAATATCGACCGGATAGAAAGGTAGTACGCCTCCGTCATCATGTCGAGCTGGTCTACGACTCTTCGTTTTGACTTGTGATGGAAAGTAGAACTCGGCAAAATGTGAGGTTTCTTCATTGATGCTTTGTGCGACAATAGAACCCTCCACTTTGCTCAAAATTTTTACCTTCTTCTTTAGATGAAACATATACCGTTCGAAAGGATACATCCAACAGTATTGAACCGGACCCCAAGCTCTGCTTCTCGAGGGAGATGAATTGTTAGATGTTCCATAACATCAAAGAAAGAAGACGGAAATATCTTCTACAAATTGCAAATGATTACATGTATATTATTCGCAAGGTTGCGGATACCATATGATGTAAGAGAGCGCAAACATATATCTCAAAAAAGGCACAAATCCCTGCATAATATGCATAACAAATGAATAAATAAATGCTAAAGTATTATGTAAAGTATTACAAAATTAATTTAATGATTGTACCTACAATTGCTTCGTGGACATTACGTGGTAGAAGACATGCAAAAGCAAATGGAAGGAGGCGCTGCATCACCACATGGCAATCATGACTCTTCATCCCAGTAAATTTCTCTTCTCCATGATCAACGCAATTCCAAAGGTTAGATGCGTATTCGTCCGGGAATCTAACACTTTCGGTAATCCAGTAAAAAAACTCGGCCTTTGAAGGTTCATCCAACCGAAAAGCCGGGACCGGAGGCTTCCTGTTCCCTCTCACATGTAGTGCTCTACGAGAACAAATGTCTGGCAAGTCCAATCTAGACTTCAGATTGTCCTTCGTCTTCCCTCGGACATTGAGAACGGTATTCATAATGTTGTCGAAAAAAATCTTCTCAATGTGCATGACATCCAGATTATGCCTCAAATGATGGTCATTCCAATAAGGCAAATCCCAGAAAATACTCATCTTGTGCCAATTATGTACGTTGCCACAACCATCAACAGGATGATGCCCGTTACCACCATAATCAACGGTCCTCTCTGCACCAAAATCTCTGAACTGAGTCAACAAATACTGTCCATCTAACTCATGAGGTGGATCATCAAATACTTTACAGTTCTTCCTAAACAACGTGGTGCTCCGACGATAAGGATGATCGCTTGGTAGGAATCGCCTATGACAATCAAACCAAGAAGTTTTGCGTTCGTGCTTCAATTGGAACGCATGTGTTATCTTGACAGTATGAGCACGATAACTTTCCATGCGTTGTTCATCCTGATAACATGTAATATGCTGGAAAATCGCTAAGAGTCCACATAAGTATCGCTGACAAGAAACATCAAACGCCTAAAAACCTTGGTCCCATAACATTCGCAGCTCATAAATCAATGGCTGCAAAAACACATAAAGTGATCTCTTCGGATGCTCTGGTCCAAGAACGAGAATGCTAAGGAACAAGAACTCATGTCTCATGCACAAAGATGGCGGCAAATTGCAAGGTGTTACAATTACTGGCCACAAAGAATATTGTCCGCCGTGCTTCCCAAAAGGGTTGAAACCATCGGTACATAATCCAAGGTATACGTTCCTCGCCTCATACGTAAAACTGGGATACATTGACTGAAAATGTTTCCATGCTCCAGCGTCTGACGGATGAGCGATTTCTCCATCCGTTGTATGCTATGCATGCCATCTCATTGCTCCCGCTGTGCACTCTGACTGATATAACCGCTTCAATCTCTCTGTTAACGGTAAATACCACATCTGTTTATATGGCACTGACACTCTTCCACTTGTTTCTTTATACCGAGGTTTGCGACAAAAACGGCATGTCGAACGGTCTTCGTCCTCTCTCTAGTAGAGCATACAGTAATCGATGCATACATCTATCATATGATACGGCAATCCTAGACCAGAAACAAGTTTCTGTATCTCATAGTATGATGCCGGTGCAAGATTATCTTTTGGCAAATGTCTTTCATAAAATCAGCAATTGTATCCACGCACTCCTCACTCAAATTGAAATTCGTCTTTATACCCATCATCCTAGTTGCAATTGATAAATTACATCGTTGGTATATCGTTGGAAAATTACATCGATTTTACATCGAATAATATAATTTTTGTATTGTGAAATTAGTTGGTAAATTGTCGTAATAGAGTCGGTGGTAAATCGATGCAAAATGAAGTTGATGTAAAATCGTCGTAAATCATAGATCGATGTAAATCTTTGGTCGATGTAATTTCGATGTTATGTATAAATTATATAATTAATAAAATTATAATTATAAATTATATAATTATAATTATAAATTAATAAAATTATAATTATAAATTAATAAAATTATAATTATAAATTAATAAAATTATAATTATAAATTATATAATTAATAATTAATAAAATTATAATTAATAAATTATATAATTGATAAATTTATATGTATAAATTATAATTTTATAAATTTTAATTCAAAATATAAAATAAAATTCCAAATACAAATAATAAAAACTACAATTCGAAATACTAATTATCTCCTAGGTTAATATCGAAGTTCCTGAAAAGCTCCGCGTCCGTAGCCGTCGCGGTTCTCCGCTCCAATTCCGCCCGTTGATCCGCATCCGGCTGCTCATCCCTCGGGCCTGATATTGATGCACCCGTCTGACGCCATATCTAAAAAAATATCTGAAATTAATAACAAAATTAATGAATTTAAAAATATAATTTCAATTCCAATCCTAAAATTTGCATTCCAATCATCCTAAACAATAATTTCCAATCCTATCTAATCTTCCAATCCTAATTTCGAATCCTATCTAATTAAATTGACAAAAAACTACCTTGTTTAGAGAGAGGATGCAGGTTTTAGAGAGAGAGAGATTGTGATAATGAGCGATGGAAGGAAGAAATATGGGGTCGTATATATATATATATTTTGTGGTCGTCGTAATTTTGATGTAATTTTCCATCGCAATTACGACGAATCCGATGTAAATCTGTCGTAATATTTTAACCAAAAATTCAACCAATCTGATTTTTTCCACAAGCGGCAAATTGAATTTTTTTTAATACATCGAAATTACGACGAATCCGATGTAAATCTGTCGTACTGTTTTAACCAATCTGATGTTTGTATTGTACCCTAAATTAGTATTGATTATTGATCGTTGTAAATTCGATGTAAATTTACATCGAATTTACAACGAAATACTAAAAAAATGAAATTCGTCATAATTTCGATGTAATTTTGCATCGAATTTACAACAAATCCGTCGTAATATCGTCGTAATCAAAAAGTTATATACCCTATACCCTAAATTACAATGCACAAAATTTAAATGTATCAACGAAGTATATTTGTGCATCCAAGACTTTTCTTAGTAAACACCAAATTCAATAACGACGATTGAATCTAATTTCGGGAAAACTTCATTATCTTACATAATAATGTATAACATTTGTTCTTATATGTATATTCATAACATGCATGAAGTATATAATGTTATTGATTTTTGCGAAAACTCAAATTTTTGTATACAATGAGTAGAAAAACAAGATAAACGATGAAAAACCAATCCTATATAACATATAATCAACGCTATAATCCTCGCAAGCCCTAAACCTTAGGCATTTTTGCAAAAATACCCTATAATTTGAAGTCAAAGCTAAAAATGCTCCATTCCTCTCCTCTTTTTCAGAATCCCACGAATTACCCTTTAAGAATCTGGGTATTCACGCAAATGCCATTACTCAGACTGCTGTTAGAGTCTAACGTTTTTTTCAAAAGACAAAAAAATTTTAGATTTAACTTAATTACGGAAATGCCATTGCCATCAATTCTCAACCTCCACGACAACCACCATCGTCGACGAGTTAATGCAGGAACTAACCCATTTTTTCGCCATTAAAGCCCAAGAATAGAGCTCAGACTTCCTTTTCGCGAGTTCTCCTCTCCGATTTCTCCCATTTCTCCTCGATTTTCCGATTCAAACGTACCGAAATCATTTTTTATGGCATAAAAACGGCAAAACACGACTGAACTTGCGGGATTTCGGTGATATTAGACGTTATGGGCGCTCGACGAGGGTGAAAACAAACTCTAAACGGATATAGGTATGAATTTTTGCATATCGTCGATTTTCATATCTGAGTTGTATACTCAGACTGCTTTAGAATTCTGATGAAACCCACATGGTCAGCGAGAGGGTAGTTTTGCAATTGACTTTTAAATACTCAGATTAAAATTGAAGTCTGGTAATTTCATTTGAAAACAAAAAAATCAAGAAAAATCATCTAATCAAGGCATAGGGTAGTTTTGCAATTTACCGAAAACTTGACTTTTTATTCAGACTTCATATCCAGTATGAAGGAAAAATGAGTGACTTAGACCGGAAGTTAACTGTTTTTTCAGACGGAATCAGAAGTTTGAAAAAAAACAGGGTACTGGTAGTAATTGACCGAAATTTTTCAAAAGTTGACCAAAATGGGGGAAAAAGTAACAGACTTCTTTGGCAGTCTGAATAAGAAGGAAAAAATTTCAGACTTCTATGGCAGTCTGAAAATGATGAAATCTTTTAGACTGCTAAAGAAGTCTGATATCGAAGATTTTGGTCAACGAAAAAATACACCAAATTCTGTCAGACTTCTATCACAGTCTGACGAATTTATTCAGACTGCCCTGGAAGTCTGGGAACGAAAGTCAAACTTCGGTCAATTGCAAAACTACCCCATAATTTTTTCAGACTACAGGAGAAGTCTGACAAACGTCAGAATTCTCCGTGAAATCTGACAAAAAGTCAAAATTTTAGTCAATTGCAGAAATACCTTTTTCTTTTTCTCAGACATCTAACGCAGTCTGACAAAAAGTCAAAGTTTGGGTCAATTGCAAAAATACCCTTTTTTCAGACTGCGATAGAAGTCTGCTTTGATAACTTTTCGTCAGACGGCATCCGCAGTCTGCTTTGTAACATTCTAATTGCAAAAATACCCTCTTTTTCAGACTGCCATAGAGGTCTAACGTACTGTTTGTCAGTCTGGATTAACAAATTTTTTCAAACCGTTTTTTTTTTTTGTATATTTGCAAGCGTCCAGTAACTGAAAATAAGTTGGCCCTACCTCGCACTTAGCCCAAGCAGCTCCCACATTGCTCTCATCTTGGCTGTATACTCAACCTCCGGGTACTCCAGATTCTCAACATAGTCGCAATTGAGTTCGGTTATCTGTTCAAAATCATGGAGGCCAAGAAGACACCAAAGCTCATGCTTCTGTTCTACCTCTAGTTGCATAGTAAGCATGTAGTGCACCATCCTTGAACACCATACGAAGTTCAGCTCATGCCACTTCACAAAAAACCCCAAAGGCTGAGTTGCGAAGCTCTTCCCACTCATCATCATCCAGTGCTTCTTGGAGAGCGTCCATGAGATCTCTCTTACCGCTGAAGTAGTGTATGCTTTTGTCTTGTTGAGGCTCATACCCGGTTGTGAACATCCTTGGAGGGAATTCACGTTCTGCCATTATGTCTAAAACCTGCATCAACCACAACCAGACCCCATTAGCAGTCTAAAAACTTAAAGGCAGACGTCATATGCAGTCTGACTACTCAAATTCAGACTCTATTTGCAGTCTGACGAAATATAGTCAGAGTTAACTACGAAGGCTATTCATGAAGTCAAAATCGGACGAATCCCAAAAATCCACATAACACAATACAACTCAAACCCAAAGATCTAAACATTATTGCTCAATTTGAATCTTTTACCCTCTATGGAAGACTTGAAGGAGCGGTGACAACGGCGAGGAGAGAGAAACCAGATCTGAAAATAAAAAAGGACAAGAGTTCAGCGCTGAGTTCTAGAAATCAGTATCGAGAAGGTGACGGTTTGCGGCGAAGAGAGGAGTAGAAGAATCTTACTGTCGAAGGCACATGAGACGATGTAAGCGACGAATTCCGACAGCGACAACGAAGATGTCGGTTCAGTTTCTCCGAGAGAGAATCGGTGTTTTTTTTTGTTTTGTTATTTGCTTCGGTAACTGTAAAAATGAGGGGATAAAAAAACTCTTTTATATAAGTCCTAAGCGGCGGTTAAAAAAAACGGTTTTACCACATAAAAATACCGCTTTCGCAATCTGATGTCAGACTTCTTAACGCAATCTAATATCAGACTCGTTTAGCAGTCTGATAGTGATGAGATAATTGAGAGAGAAGTCTGAAAATTTTGGGCGGCAAAACAGATAAACATGATCAGGACGATAATAATAGCACCAGCGAACGTCAGACTCTTCAACTCGATGCCACGCATTATCTGGCCACATGACTTCTCCGTCAACCGCTCCTTCAATTGAGCTATCTCTGCCTTCGTTACCTTGACGTCATCGAGCAACGTGGACAAATACTTGTCGCTTTGAGCATTAGAAACGAACATGCCATCAATTAGTTGACCATGTTGGTCAACATACAGCTTTACATCGTTAAACTCCTAAGTCATAGCCTCATCCCACCACTTCATTATATGGTAACCACCATCCTACACAACCACATTTATACAATCATATTAAGATCACAAATTATAATAAGCAGAAAAAAAAACAAACGAACCACATGACATATAGAGGCCATTACATCATAGTTACCACATCCGAAGAATCTTATTCCCGCATTATCGGCAGTAGTGGATGTTCGCATGACGGGCTCCAGACCGCATAAGCATTTCTTGGGGAATCCGTAGGATGATCCGGATCGACGTCGACCTGTTGAACATGAACTACTCGACGTTGGAAGGTGACTGAATCGCCCCATCTTGTGTACCAGAAAACAGTTGCAAAAATTAAAACAAGTCTAAAGCCAGACTTCTAATAAAGTCTAATTTAAAATCAAGTCGAAATTCAGACTTCTAAAAGAGTCTAATTCGGAAAAGTCTAATTTCAGACTTCTTCTCAAGTCTAATTCGTACAAACTCAAATTTCTGACTTCTAACAAAGTTTAATTAAATGAAAGTATAATTTCAGACTTCTAATTGAGTCTAATTCAGATCAGGTCAAGTATCAGACTTCGTATCGAGTCTAATTCACTTTCAGACTTCTAAAATAGTAATTTTCAAGTTTTTTTTGGACTGAATACAACCAAGCATGAAAATACATACCAGACCTAGAACTTTTGTTTGACATAGAAAAATGGACTTCTATTTTGTAGATCTAAAACGGAATTAATTAAAAACCCATCTGTTTGTTTATATCTAGGCAAAGAACATGGAAAAATGGTCTTATTTCGTATAGATCTAAAAAATTTGCAGAAAAAGTAGATTAGAAGGCGAAAAAGTTGTTTCTAGGAAGCTTAACTCAGTTGCAAAGACGAAGTTGACGACGGCGAGGGCGGTGGCGGCGGCGGTGGCGGTGGCGATTCGACCTACAAGAAAATAGAGTTGTGATGAAAATATGAAGAGAGATAGATGGAGGGACTGGTAAGGTGACACGAAAAAGGAGAGGTAATTACCAGACTGAAGAAGCTGACGACGGCGGTGGCGGTGGCGGTGGCGACGAGGGTTTCCGGAGAGATGTTTGAGAGAGTTTAGAGAGAGAGAGATTCTTCCTGTTTTAGAGAGAGAGAGTCGATAATGACTTTTACATATTAGGGCTGGTAACTTTAGTTTATATATGGGGTAAAATCACAAGTAGGGTAACTTATTTCAGGTTAATTCATAGGTTTCCATCAAGAAGTCTGATAAACTATGGATATTATCAGACTGAAATGGCAGTCTGATAAACCTTAAACTTGATAATTACTACTTAAATACCATCATATTATATAGAAAACTTATAACAAACATCAAACTCGTTTAACTTAGTCACAAACTAACCAGTATATGTAAAAAAAACATTATGAATTAAAAAATTTAGAAACTCTCAATCTAACCCTACAGATAAGAACAGGATATCCAACTTCATATGTCGAACATAGACAAAACTCTTGTTTTTTTTGTTATTTGCACAACGCAATATATAACTCGATATTCACACTCTTTTATAGTTAATTACACTCCAAGGGCAAACTTTGAACCCTAATCCAACAAATATTGACCCCGTAAACCGTAAACTCTTACCTACATGGTGTTTAGATCCAAATTTATCTCATACTCACTCATTTTGACTAACTTTTATGTAATTTAAATTTATATACATCTACAATGATTATGTTTAATTTATGTATCAAAAATTTGTATGAATTTTTTTTAATTATTTTTTAATTTAATTTTTCATATTAAATACAATTCAGACTTCTCGGAAAAGTCTGAGAAACCGCAAACTTGTGTTTAGATCCAAATTCATCTCCAATGATTCAATTTGATTAAATTTCATGTACTTTTAATTTAAATACAGCAACAATGAGTATGTGTAATTTATGTAGTAAAAATTTCTAAAAACTAAATTTTTAATATTTTTTAAATTTCAAATTTCAAATTAAATACGTTTCAGACTTCTCTGAGAAGTCTGAGAAACCCCGATTCTCTGAGAAGTCTGAGAAACCACGACAACCACCATCGTCGACGAGTTAATGCAGTAACTAACCCGTTTTTCCGCCATTAAAGCTCAAGAATAGAGCTCGTAAACACTTTTCGCGACTTCTCCCACCGATCTCTGAGAAGTCTGAGAAACCCCGATTCTCTCAGACTTCTCCGAGAAGTCCGAGTAACCCTAAATCTAATATTTAGCACTTATGAGTGCATGACAATATTAAAACAAAACTTCTAGGAAGCATCAAATTCGTGAAATATATGCACATTACAACACATATGTGCAAATTTAAAATTTCAAATGTAAATTTGGAAAACCATGAATCTAACCATAAAGTTACATGTAAATGTTTCCATTACAAAGCATGTTTTGAGGTTTACAACCTACTTTGCCTTACATGTTTTTAATTTGATTCAATTTTATAAAATTTAATTTTAATACTTCGAAATCGTCTATATTTAATTTATGTATAAGAAATTTTTAACAAAATAATTTTTTATAATTTTTAAATTTAAATTTACTAATTAAATTTGTATCAGACTTCTCGAAGAAGTCTGATATTTTTTTGAGGTATATGCATAATTAATTAACCTTGTTTAATTTGATTCAATTTTATGAAATATTAATTTCTATACATCAAAATCGTCTATATTTAATTATTGTAGAAAACAGTTTTAACAAAATATTTTTTTTTAATTTTTAAATTTAAATTTACTATTTTAATCTGTATCAGACTTCTCGAATACGTCTGATAGAAGTATGGTAAGAGAAATAAATCAGACTTCTATTAGAGTCTAAATGTCAGACCTCTATAGAAGTCTGACATGTCGCGAAGGTTAAAATGGTAATAGTGGTTTCACGTTTTTTGTTTGGTCATAAGGGTGTAACTGTAATTTTCCACCCCCGAAAGTGTAGTGCAGCATTTGATTGAAAGGACGGTGTATTTTTGTCATAAAAACAAAATTTTGGTGTAAAAACAGCAATTTGCCCTAAACCTTATACCCTAAATTAGTATTGATTATTGATCGTTGTAAATTCGATGTAAATTTACATTGAATTTACAACGAAATACTAAAAAATGACATTCGTCGTAATTTCGATGTAATTTTGCATCGAATTTACAACGATTTATGACTTCGTCGTAATCTCGATGC
This sequence comes from Eutrema heterophyllum, assembly GCA_002933915.1. Classification (NCBI taxonomy): domain Eukaryota; kingdom Viridiplantae; phylum Streptophyta; class Magnoliopsida; order Brassicales; family Brassicaceae; genus Eutrema; species Eutrema heterophyllum. Next base: position 194,737 of record PKMM01019945.1, read on the forward strand.
AAAACCGTCCCTATGTTCCGACGATTTTACGACAATAATAATTTACGACGAATTTAATTCCGCCATAAACTTCGTTGTAAAGTCGATGCAAATTCGACAGTAATTTACATCGATTTAATTCCGCCATAAAATTCCGTTGCAATGAGGCTGTTTTCTTGTAGTGATCGTGATATGTATTATTATTAATTTAGATCGTGACATGTATTAATGTAATAATATAAACTTTTTATTGTTATTTATTTATTTATTAAAAAGATAAAATAACAAATAAATAAAAGGAGATTCTGTTTTTGTTTTTAGGTAAATTAGCATGAATAACCAACAAGAAATTATAAATCTATAAAGTAACCATGTTAGGAGTGTTGTTGTAGCTGGAATTACAATGGTCAAAAGCTGTAAATATGAATTATCGAAAGACTTTGGTTTATCTTTAATAATAGAAGAATCGAATGGCTTTAATTTGAACAATAAACTCAAAGATTGTTGCTCGTAGTGAGCTGAATGGATCAAAGTAGGTTTTAGACAAGAAATGCAGAAGTAAATGAGTTTAGTATTTCGTGCTCGAGAGTTTGAAAAATGTTTAAGCATAGTGTAGTTGCGAGTGGAAGAAGTTGTTTTGCATCCTTGCCCTTGCTTTTTACTCTGAATCCGTATTTAATGTTGTCATTAACTCCGCTTGATTCGCCATAAATGGATATTAATCTGGTGGATTCAGCTGTTACGTTCAGGCGCCTTGAATCACCGATTTGAACGAGTGTTTGGTCAATGTGGAGTTGATTGACAAATTAGTATTTATTCCCCTTTGAATATAAGTCATTCCGGCGTGCTTTTCTGCTCGACTCTTCACCTTGTTTCTATCTCTCATTTCTCCAGCCTTTTTATCATTGTTTATTGGACTTGATATACTCGGCCAGAATTTTAACTTTTAAAAGTGTGACTAGATTATAGAGTGTATTATATTTATTAAATACAAAAATATATAGAATTCTTTTAAGTTTTGCTCAGTTTTTTTGGTTCGATTTTAGTGGGATCGGTTCGATTACATAATTGTTTTGGATAAACCAAACCGATTCCACTCAAATTGAACCCAAAAAAAAATTAAATTATCCAATTCAAAGCGGTGGGCTGAAAAACAGTAAATTGTTTAAACCCTAATCGACTCCTCAACACGCTGATCCACCAACTTTTTTGCTTCGATTTTTATTAGGGCAACCCTAATCATCAACTTCTTAACCAGAATCTCTCCGCCGCCGTTTTTCTCCCAGTATACGTCGGACTCACCACTCTCGAGGGGGAAATCGTGCCCTAGTTTTCTTAACTTCTAAATTCGATTTCGTCAGGAACATCAATGAAGATGAATAACTATATATAGATTACAAGTCAGAGAGAACAGATTATTTGCAAAAAAGCACGGGTTGCAAAAAGGAACTCCATCTCAGAAAAAGCAACAAGCAGAATACTATCTCGAGGCATCTGCCGATCCGAGACAGATTATTTGCGACGAAATGCTAACCGAAAACAATTACGAGCGATGGGAGACACTTATGAGGAATGCATTATATAAAGGCTAAAAGCAAAGTTGGATTCATTCACGGCGTCGTTAAGAAGCCCCAGATAGGAGCTGATAAGCTGACGATGTGGTTTATGGTTAACGAAATGCTAGTTTCTTGGATCCTAAACTCTATTGATCCCGAACTCCGAAGCTCGATTCCGTGCCCTAAAACTGCTTTTGAGCTATGGCAAAGCATACGAGAAAAGTTTTCAGTTGTTCAGTCATCATCATCAGTTCGACCTCTTGGTATAGATAATGTGGAGAAGGAGAATTCTCTGCAAGCTTCAAAGACCAAGGCTCCTAAGGAAGTACGTTTTTTCCCCTCTGGTTCTGTATATTTGTTACATTTGTATCTGCTTGACTGCTTGATAAGGAAGTTATAACCAAATGGGTGGTGGCCTAGCTAGTGGTAGTACAAGGGGGTTGGTTTCTTTGTGCCTTGGGTTCAAACTCTCTTTGGGACGGAGGATTATTTCTTAAATCGGAACATCTAAACGCTCGACTCTGGGTTCATCCAAAAAAAAAAGATTAAGAAGTTATAGTTTTGTCTCTTTTCGTTTGTCTTAAGTAGCTTAGGTTTGTGAACTGTTAAAGCTAGTTAATTTGCTTGATTTCTTACAACCTTATTGCATGTTGTTTGCTTTACCAAGTGATTCTCTGTATTAGCTATGGTGAGGAGATTTCAAACTGATTTTTTTTTTATTGCTGTTTTAAAATCATATCAGCCCTATTTCTTTGTGAAAGACGAAACAAAGCCTAAATGTCAGCCGCCATTACGCAAACCCGTTAAGCAACAGTAATCAACCTCTGAAAATGACAAAAGCAGAAGAAATAATGCAGAGTGTGCGACGAGGAGCAGTACGGAGACGATCTACCAAATCAAGACAGCCAACCGATTTGATGCTCTCGATTTGGTCGATTAACCATCGACCAACCCAAGCCGTAAGAGCAGTGTTTATATTTCTTGGGGAGCACGCTACAGGATGTTAACGTAATAAGTTAAGATATTATTATTTCAGTGTACTTTGATGTCTACTTTACTCTCCTTTCCAGTACCTACAGGCTATAGCTATTCAATTGCATGAATTGTATAGAAATTAAAATTGCCGCAGATCAGGGTATTCAGAAGTTGGTGAGTCAGCATAAACATGGTCTGTTGTTGAAAGAGGGTTATACAGTGGCAGAGGACAAATTATGGTATAATTAAGCAGAGTACTTATTCCCAAGACATTTCTTTTTATTCTAGTGATTTTGTTTGAATGTCATTATGGGTATATGGGTGGACATTCTGGCGTTCTTAAAACATTGAAGAGGGTTCAAAGATTGTTTCACTGGAAAGGTCTAACTAAAGCAACACAAATGTATGTAGCTGAGTGTGTCAAAACCACAAATATTCCACACTTTCTCCTGATGGATTGTTGTAGACTCTCCCAATTCCTGCTTTGGTGTTAGAAGATCTCTCCATAGATTTTATTGAAGGCTTACCTACTTCTCACGGGTATATAATGTTATATTTGTGGTGGTGGACCGTCTGAACAAGTATGGTCACTTCATAGGTCTCAAACACCCTTTCACAACTCCTAATGTGGCTCGAAACTTCATTTCAGAGGTGGTATGTCTCCATGGTTTCCCCAATTCCATTGTTTCAGACAAAGACATGATTTTTTTTAGTTTGTTTTGGAAGGAGTTATTCAGGCTGTCAGAAACAAAGCTCAAGCATAGTGATGCCTTTCACCCTCAAACAGATAGGTAGGCAGATATGCTTAACCGTTGTTTAGAGACAAATATTCGCTGTTTTGCATCCACACATTCTGGAACATGGTACAAATTTTTGGGATGGGCAGAAATTTGGTATAATACCTCTTACCACATGTCTTTAAAGACCATTCCCTTCAAAGTATTTCCTCTTCCTGCTGTTTGCGCTGGCTTGGCAGATGTGGTGGTTGAGCCTGCATACATTTTGGCTACACGTTACAACTCTACAGAAGGTTTGGGGATTTTGTTGCAATGGTTGGTGAAGGAGTTTAAGAAGCAGTTTCCTTATTATCAGCTTGGAGACAAGCTTCATTTTAAAAAAAGAGGGTATTGATAAGCCACAACAATGCTATTTCCGAAAGAATAAGAGATGTTTGGGTGAAACATAGCAAATATAAGACTCGGTGCATGCTAACGTGGCAGCGACAACTTAGAATGAGATGAGCAGGCAGCTGCAGATTCTGTGCCGTTTATTTTCAGATTGTCTCCCGTTTATTTTCAGCTCATATATCGTGTTGTTACTTTACTTTCTATTTCAGACTTTGAATTGAAATTGAAGGAGACGAGAGTCTCGAGGTGAGATTTGATCTGATTTCTCAGATTTGTTTATGGCTCTTATGATTCAAGGTAAATGAGTCAGAGAGGAATGGTTTTGCTGGATACATATTCATTTGGACATGAAGACTACAAGTTCATGTCTGCGTAAGATGTCTTGGGACTTTGCTCATGTTTTGTTCATTTGGAAATTTTAGAAATCTCATTCTAAGACAGGTTGAGATTTTTGTAATAAGAATGGTGGAGCATATGAGATAATTGCAGAATGCACTAGTTATGATGGGTCAAAGTCAGAGTGGTATGTGAAGAAGTTATGTTGTCTGAGGTTAGAACACGTTACAGCATAATCAAGACGGTAATGCATATTCAGTTTGGTTGGTACAAAATCAGATTGGGAGAGCTTCAAAGAAGCAAAGGCTCTTGGTGGTTCTTCTGAAAGTTAAATTCTGAAAATTTCTAAACTGACTTGTATTAATTTTCACCGTGGTCCTCCAGTGAGGTCATGTGGTACGAGCAACTTTGGAGAATAATTTGTTTTTCAACAAACGTTTGTACAGAAGGCGCACGTTTAAAAAGAATAAAAAATGACTAAAAACGTTACTTTGGACTGTGAAAATCTAATAAATACTTAAAAGTGTGCTTAGGTAATACTAAATTTTTTTAAAATGTGAAATAAATTAGTATTTAAAGCCTCTACCAAGCAGCTATGTTGTTCCTAGCCTATGTATCCCAATAATGGGATAATTGTAAATTTAGTGCAAAAAATGGATACTATTGTCCCTTTAGTACTTAACTGAGTTTTGCGACTTTTGGATTAAAATACTTTTTATTAATGTAAAAATGCAAAATAAATATTTATAAATAATTTCAAAATTTCAAAAATTACATATAAGGTAAGTAATATATATTGGGTAATTTATTTTAGGAAAAACGAATATTTTTAAAAATATTTATTTTTATGTTCTACAATTTCTAGAATTTGGTTTCTGCTATTTGCTCTACAATCTACCAAGTGTAGAATAGATATTCTACTATTTGTTCTGCATTCTACTGTCATCATTTTTGTTTTTATTCTATCTAATGTTTGAATACATATTCTACATTTTTTTTTATATTCTACTTTTTGCAGAATATAAGTTCTACCAATTTGTTTTCATTCTATAGAATGTGGAATCCATATTCTACCAAAAAGTTAACAAAATCTGAGAGAAAATATTGGATCAAGTGTTACACCACAACTGAAAATCTTTAGAAATGTTTTGTTTTTTTCCTTTTTTTTTTCTTGTAACCTTTTTTTTTTTGAAGCACGATTTCTCTTCTAAAGAGAGTTTCTATCAGAAATCAATATAGAAGAACTGTGTCAAGAACCCGTCCCTCACATCTTCATTCGCATGTCAGCCATGAGGACTCGAAGGAAGGAATCCCGACTCGGGCTTCTATTAGAAGTCAAGAGAGGAGGAATTACAAGACCACCACTGGTTCTTCTGCCTCATATTTCCACTCAATGTCCAGTGACGATGAAGATGAGAAAGAAGTCCATAGAGATGTTGTACGCATCCAAACCAGGCCTTCTATTTCCATCTCACGAAGAACAAAGGGGCAAGAGAGAAGATCATCCCTGGTTAATGCGAAAACCGACAAAGTCTATCATGATCAAGAATCTCCTCCGAAGCCAATTTCTGAGGCCAAGCCACTGGCTAAGCAACAAGGGCCAGCTTCTTCAAGCTCTCTTCCAAAAACCGACAAAGCTTCTCACGACCAAGAATCTCCTCCAAAGGCCAAGCCGTAGGCTAAGCAACAAGGTTCAACTTCATCTTCAAGCCACTTCCAAAAACCAACAAAGTCTCTCACTACCAAGAATAACCTCCAAAGCTAAGTCCAGAGGCTAAGTCACTGGCTAAACAAGAAGGGTCAGCTTCATCTTCAAGCTCTCTTCCCAAAACTGTGACATCACCAGACCCAGAAATTTCGGCGAAGGAGAAAGCTAGCCATGTTCATCCCAAGCTCCCAGATTACGGTGACATATTTGCTAAGCTCAGGGCTCTTCGTCGGTGAACTTTTTGCTCATCCTCCCGTCTGTTGCTATACATTTACATTCATTATTTGTTTACTCTCATTATTTTGTTTGATTATTTGCGTATCCTGAGGAATATCTTTTGTCACGAAGTGCTTCATTTGTTATGTATTTACTTGCTTATCATGTACAAATAAATTATCTTGTCTTCCGTTTTTTGTAGGGGTGATAATTATCTTGAAAATGAAAATCGAGTTTATGATTAACATGGATGTCATATTAACTATTTTCATCAGTAATTGATGTCATATTACATTAATGTAACTATTTTCATCATTTGATTGATGTAACTATTTTCATCATTTATATTAATTGATGTTAATTTGTATCACTTGCAATAAATGATGTTAACATTTGTCTCGATTAAAATAAATGATGTAAATATTGTTTCGTTTATGACAATTGATTTCAAATATTTACATCAGTTATTTTAATTGATGTAATAATTACATCAATTAAAAATAAGTGATGCTGAAATGAGTGTCAGTTTTTATAAGTGTTGGTAAGAATTGTATCATTTATCAATAACCGATGATAATATTTGCATCATTCACGTAACTGATAATAATTTAAGAATCGTTTTTATAGATGACATTAATGTATTTTTTTGTATCATTTTACTTTTATTATTGATGATGTTTTTAAATCATTTGTTAATGACATCAAAAGTCCCGTCTATTTTTAAAATTTTAATTAAATTATATATATTAATTAAAATAATATTCAATAAAAAAATAATCGCAGATCATTATATTATAATAAAAGCTAAAACACATAATCCATTGTATCATGTTCAAATAAATAAACAAAAAAATAATATAAAGTACCGCTACGATAAACAAAAGTAGTAGTAGAAGAAAAAAAACATGATGCTATCCTATATTAATAATAACGATAAATCAACTAACTAGCATGATTGTGACCGTTCTAGTTGCCATTGACTTCATCTTCTCTTCCCTATCAAAATAAGAAGAAAACAATATATCACCTACAAACTTGAGTTCACCATTAAATATAAATCCAGATGATATTTACCTCAGAAGTTAACGTGTTTAGTAGATTTGCATAAGCTGCCAATGTAGTTGCCTAAAATACTAGTTTAAAATATTGAGGATATATATTAATATCACAAAGCTTGAAACTAAAAAGTATTAGCATAGTTTATATTACCGGATCACTAGTTCTAGTGCCAAGCAGTTGTTGGATAATTCCAGTTAGACTTTGAACTGGGTTTTCCAATGTTGCCATCTTCGTCTTCATCTGAACAACTTCAGCATTTTCAAGCTCAGATCTTATTGCAGCACAACGTTTGGATAATTTTGAAGGTGTAGGTCCGCGACCAACACAACGCACTCTCCCTGAACGCTCTTAACTAAACACTCGAAAAAATTCATCATCCAAACTTGCTGTGACATTGCCTGAGGCTTGGATTGATGAATTTTGGGTCAATAAAACTGTAAGGTCATCCTAGTTAATACAATTAGAACATAAAGATCATGTACAATCCACTAGTAAAATACATTAAACAAATTGATTAACCAGAAAGATATTATTGGAATACAATTGTGAAGTATTTCATAAAAAATTAACCGCACGCTTTTTAGCCTCATCAGATACAAACTTTCCATCAGATTTCTTGCGAGTCGCGATGAAGAACTCTGTTCGGCCTGGTGTTTTTCCAGTCATGTTTTTCTTTGTTCAAGGCACATGCATAATCAATAAACAATATTAGTGTTACATATTACTCTTTACACTTACCATCAATTTGTCATATATAACATAAGTTAGTAAAGACTCATAATGTATGTAATGATTAATTACTCACAATATCACGTCTTTTCCTAGCAAAAATCTTTTTTTCTAGTAAAGACTCATAATGTATGTAATATGCTTGCGTCGGCTTCTGGTATTCTGTTCTTGCATTTTCTTGAAACTCAAACGTTGATAAAAAATAATTAAATTTGAAATGATTCGAAATATATAATCAATATATAAACTATACCTTCCATTTATCAATGAACTTCAGAAAAACGAAGTCACGCCACTGTTCTTCACGTACATGTCAGACCAATTGGCCGGATATAAAAAATTTAAATTTTCACATTACCAATCAATTGAACTTTCCATTTGAAACTTTTGCATTCTTGAGCAAGTGCGGGAGGGGAGTTATAACCCGTCTCCAAATCCGGAAAATCATCAGGAGCTTGTGTCTCAGATTCTGTAAACTCCATCATCCTACATAAAATGCATAATAGTAAGCAAGTAATCAATTAAAAGACATAATTCAATAAGACATTAATTCATATATGATGAAATCTGCAGATAACATAGTCTTTTTGCTCTAATCAATTAAAAGACATATTTTCATCAGTTTTTGTAACTGAAAGAAATGTTAGCATCATTTGTTATTGATGTTAATCTTACATCTTCCAATTTAGTTGATGCTAATAAAAATGAGCAAATATATCGCATTTGTAATTGATGTAAACTCATATATTTGTGTTAGTTTTTCAAAAGTGATATAAGTTAATATTGGCTTGTATCATTTTTATTTTAATTGATGTTAATCAAGAAATATTAAATCAATTATTTTAACTGATGTAAAATTACATATTTAATGTCAATTTTTAGCAAGTGATTCTAATTAGCATCAATTATTTTTTTGACACTTTATAAATGATGTTATCTACCTTATTTCTTGTAGTGATTGATAATAAATATAACTGTTAGCCACACAGCTATATAAACACACAAGTGGTAAAACCAAAGGACATTGAACATCATCAAACAAAAAAATGTTTGAAATGCTACATTCATAAGATCTTTGAATTCAGCAAACAAATGTGTAATCTAATAGCCAATTTGTTCAAAGAAAGAGCAAGATACAAAACAAAGAACCACATGAATAACATGTTCTAATGATCGAAAATTGGACACTAGAGCCTCTTGACATGTGCTACATTAAGCTTCTTCATGGTCCACATTCCATTTAATTGCTTCTTCATGGTTCAAAATCCCATCCGGAGTTGTCATTACAACATAACCCCACCCCACTACATGGAGCAAATGAACAAAGTTAAAGTAATAATATTTTAGCTGCATTTCTGGATTGAGAAAGAGAAATAAGTTCGCTGGGGACAAACTTGACGAGTTGGAAGTGTGCGTTCTATGCATTTCTCAATCTCTTTTGCCCTAACATCTTGCCTATAGGTAAGAGCTTTGCAGTCATTAACCCTCCATTCCAGATCAACGGTTATTCTAACAACTCTATGTGGATCATAGACTTGAAAGTTCTTGATATAACCTACATTACCATAGCATTTTGTAAAGCAGACACTTATACTACTATAACCATATGAAATCGCTATCTAGAAACGTGACCCATAAACAATCAATCTATCAAAACAATATCTTTCCAACATGACTATGAATCCCAAAATAAGATAAGGTATACACATAAGCACATCGAAGCAATCAAGACCACTAATAGCATCATACAATTAGTTCACATAAGCAAATGAAGGAAGGGCATGGAAGAGTGGATTCTTGCCTAGAATAATCATACATGTTAAACGGCATCTAGATTTGTTGACCAAAATAAAATTTCACCAAACTAACTAACCCAAAAATCGATTAAACACAAACAACAATAAGTGAAAAGAGGCAGAGCAAGAGTTAAACCCAAATCATGAAATCGACATTAAATCCCTAAATCGATTTGGTGAGATTTTGAAACCCTAGGAGCAAAATTAATCTCAAAGAGCGATACAATACGGCGGAGGAGCGGACAGGCGGAGGAAGAGGAGGAAATTTCACTTACCGGAGATGCAAACGTCGGAGGAGGCGGAGAGGCGACGGAGATACCGATATCGGAGAGGAAGAGAAGTTTTTTTTTTTGTTGAGGTCGCGAGATAATTGTTTTTTTTTTGGGTTTACCTTATGTTTTTTTCCCTTTTTAATCACAATAAATTTAATTTTAACTATTATTATTTTGTTAAAGGGTGCGTTTATAAAAAGCTCTCTCTCTCGACGAGTTCACCCTAGCCGCCGCTTCCACAAAATCGTTCCGATCTCCCTCTCCGGTGGTCGGTTTTTCTCACTGTCACCGTGAGAGGGAGCCCCTTTGGTCTCTTCTTCCTCTTGGCTGCTAGTTTCCTTGAGTTTCAAAGGCGTGTTTTATTGTTTTGGTTTCAAGTCGCTCGATCTTTCGGTGGTGCTGCCGGTGCTTTTTCTTTGCTCGGGTCGCGAGTCCGTGGTTTGGGATGCGGTGATGAGTTTGTTTCAGGTCCCGCTCAGCTCGAGGACGGCTGGTCAGGTCTCTGACTCTTCTTCTTCCCCTCCTCTCTTCCATGGATGTTGTGACTCTTCCGTTGAAAGTCAGTTGGCCGGCTTCGATAGAGCTTATCGAGTCTCCCTCTAACTACTGCTTTATGTTCTTTTCGGCGCCGTCGCCACGAGCTCCGTCGACGACTTCTTGGTTCTTAGCCCTTTCGCTGTCGAGTCTGTCGGGTCTGCCTGTGTACCCTTCTCACTACCGGATGAGGCCCTCGCCGGACCCTTCGGATCTAAACTCCGACCTTGCCCGTCTCTCCTTCCCAGTAGTTACCCTTATCTCCCCTCTAGCGCTCCTCTGGTATCTAGACATGGGCTCTCCCCTGTCAATCCCGGCGTTAGCTTCCGGTTCATGTGTTGCTTCCCCTGTGTCCTCCAGTTACATCCTTATCGCCTCTGTACGACCCCTTACTGCAGTATGCAGATCTATCTCCGACTTTGGTTCGGTTTTTAGTCCGTTCAGGTATGCNGAATTAAAAAAATTTATACAAATATAATCGAATAAATTAACCATGAGATGTAATATAACGGTTTGTATTAGTGTTGATTTGTCACCACTTAGATACAAATCCCTTTTCGTCCAAAAAAAAAGAAGATTCAAATCCTTGAATAATTAATTAATGCCAAATATTATATTGAGTAACATTAAAGGAATTGAACAACACGACGGATATGTTTTGATTCAAATCTTGACAGACAGTACATTATATGGTTGCAACATCTTACAATATATAAAAAAAAAAAAAAAAAACATCTTACAATATAGGGTTTTCTGCAAAAAAAAACTCGTCATCTGGTTCCGATTTGCAAGAAAACCCATCACCACAGAAAAATGCAGGGCAATCCCTCACCCGAGAGTCAAACCGCAATATAACCCTCTGTCGTGTATAGATTTTAAAAACCATATATAGGGATGTCAATTAGGGCCAAAGCCCGAGGGCCGGCACGTCCCGGCCCTGAAAAACAGCGAGCTCGGACCTAGAAATATAAGCCCAAAAAAAACTGGATCTTTCGGGCTAAGCCCATTCGAGTTAGTGTGTTTTTCGGGCTTAGCCCGACTGGGTTCAGACTAGCCCGAAAAGCCCAGAACTTTACATTTTAATTAGTTATAGATTTTATTTAAACAACTATATTTCTAAAAATAATAATTTGACATATTTTCTATATATTTCGTGCTCCATGTACCATTATCATTCATCCATATTTACTTCATATTTTTAAAATCATTATCTATAGACTTTCAATGACATTTCTATATGATTTATACGTATCAAAGCTTAATATTATTTTTTTTATCTGTAACTTTTGATGGTGATGAAGATTTAGAAAACAATGAAGAATATTCTAATCTAAACTCTACTACCTAAATTTGAAGTGTTTTGATTTTATGTTTTATTTGGTAATACAATTAATTTGAATTTTATTTGATTTTTTTGTCAAACTTTTGCTTTTAAATTTAATTGGATTTGATATAATACATTTCAATTTAGATTTATTTTAATAAATATTTTGTTTTAATTATTTTCATTTGAGAATTGTGAATTTTTGTGTTCGTAAAGAAAAGCCCGAAAAGCCCTAGAGCCCTGTCCGGACAGGGCCTGGCTTTGGAATATAGGCCCGATTTTTTTTCCGGGTCGGGCCGGGCCGGGCTTAAATATATGCGGACTTTACGGATTTTGGGACGGGCGGGCCAGCCCGATTGACATCCCTAACCGTATAAGACCGTATATTAATTACCAAAACTACGTCATTTTGGACAAATTATTAAACAAAAGTATGTAAAATAGTGGTTTGAACCCTTTACCCCAATGATAAATCACATGAACCTTGCCAACTGTGCTAACAAATTTAATTGTAAAACCTCAAACATATATATTTATAAATATATTGAAACGATGTGTTGTCTTTGAAATATTGCATAATTCCCGAACCGAACCCGAACCGAAAAATCCGAAAAACACGAAAAATCCAAAAACCGAAAATATATTGAAACGATGTGTTTCTTTGAAATATTGCAAAATTCCCGAACCGAACTCGAACCGAAAAACCCAAAAAACCCGAAAATATATTGAAACGATGTGTTGTCTTTGAAATATTGCAAAATTCCCGAACCTAACCGAATCCGAACCGAAAAACCCGAAAACCTTGAAAACCCAAAATTTATTGAAATGATGTGTTGTCTTTGAAATATTGCAAAATTCCCGAACCGAACCGAAAAACCCGAAAACCACACGAAAAACCCAAAAACCCGAAAATATATTGAAACGATGTGTTGTCTTTGAAATATTGCAAAATTCCCGAACCGAACCGAACTCGAACCGAAAAACCCGAAAAACACAAAAACCCCAAAAAACCCGAAAACCCCGAAAACCGATATAAAACTTAATCTCGAATGGGACCTATTTTCAAAAATCCGAAAACCCAAAAACCCGAACCGAACCGAATAACCAAATGCCCACCCCCAATCATCTAGATGGGAAAACTCTTGAAATTCATCAATGACGGGTTTTCGGTTCGGTTTTTTCGGTGTTTGGCTTTTTCGGGTTTTTCGTGTTTTTCGGTTCGGGAAGGTTCGGGAAGTTTGCAATATTTCAAAGACAACCCATCGTTTCAATATATTTCCGGGTTTATCGGTTCGGTTTCGTTTCGGGAATTTTGCAATATTTCAAAGACAACACATCGTTTCAATATATTTTCGGTTTTCGGGTTTTTCGTGTTTTTCTGGTTTTTCGGTTTAGTTCGGGAATTTTGCAATATTTCAAAGACAACACATCGTTTCAATATATTTATTAATATATATGTTTGAAGTTTTTCAATTAACTTCGTTGGCACAATTGGCAAGATGCATGTGATTTATCCTTGAGGTGGAGGATTTAAACCACTATTTTACATACTTTTGTTTAATAATTTGCCCAAAAGACGTAGTTTTAGTATCAATATACGGTCTTATACGGTTTTTAAAATCTATACACGATAGATGGTTATATTACGGTTTGACTATCGGGTGAGGGATTGACCTGCATTTTTATGTGGTTATGGGTTTTTTTGCAAATCGGAATCAGGTGACGAATTTTTTTTTGCAGAAAACCCCACGATATATATATACAATAACTCAAATACAAAGACGCAAGGCAAACATAATACCACATATGACATATGAAGCCACACACATATCAGCCACCTACATATTTCTTCACCCACCTAATAGTTAACAACATAACTCAGAGAACTGAAAAGCTGAGTGGAGGATGTGGCGATGGATATGGCTTTGCTAGGATAGGGCGTATATGGTTTGCTTCGCTAGGAAGAAAAATGCACATTATTTTTCTCTTTATCGCTGGGAAAAGAGCTTATTACATTACATCTGTGCCAAGCTTAGGAAAGCCAGTAATTCTTTTAATAGCAGCGGATTCTGTGCATCAATTCCTGGCCATAGTAGGTATGGGGCTCGCTTCGAAAGAAAGAACTATTCTTTACACAAACATAATACCACATATGGCATATGAAGCCACATATAACTGATAACGCATTATTAACAGCTTAGGGTTTTTAAATCTTGAGGTAATCATTATCAATGGGTTTAAGCACATGAGAAGCTTCTTCCTCAATGAACTTCAACTGTCCTTTCGAGAGGTGCAAGTAAACCATCCAGTCTCCATCGTTCACCGAACTCGGCATCGGCATCACATATCCGGCGCTGCCTCCCCATGGGAAATGGTAAGATCCAAAAACCGGCGAGCCCCACCCAAAATCCACTCGAGTCACCGGAAAACTCCTCCCCGAAGAAACCACAAAGGCGGGTCCGTCGTCTGATCCGCTGCTGTAGATTCTTGAAACCGCAGGTGTTGGGCGGCGAGTCTCAACCCAATCGATCAAATTCAAGAAATGTTCTTTGGTCACTGAACTCTCCAAGAATCTGTGAACCTCTTCGGTCACCCAAGACAATGGCTTGTTGATCAAGTCATCGATTTTCTGCCCACCAAACGGTATTGAGAGAACGTTTCCGAAGTAAGTATTGTCTTTTTGCTCCATAAGTCTCCTCCTTCCGTCCACGACGATCCCAATTTTCGAGTTCTTGCTTGGGACTGGATCTTTTGCCGCGTGGTTCGCCACAAGTTTCCATAGAAATGCACTGAACGATTCGAGTTTCGTCCTTTTAACTGTAATTTTCGAGTCGCTAGCTAAAGTTTGAAGCTCTTGTAATGCATCCGCTTTGATGTAATAGAGACGGCTAGCCAGGATAGTGTCTGGATTGGTGGTTTCTTGAGGAGGAGGCAAGGACGTGACAGGCATATACATCTGGTCTATAGATGAATCCATGATCAATGGTCGTCGAGGGTTTAGCAGAGATCTTCGAAACGATGGTACAAAAGAGATTGGTACATCGGATCTAGAGATCTCGGCCCACGATCTAAGGAACATGTTCATGGAATACGCATCCGCTACACGATGATCAAATGTGCATCCCACAACTATGCTCCCACATTTTAGTTGAGTAACCTGTTCAGACAATTAAACAAAAACCGAATTATGTTGTTGTGATGAACTGTTATTGTCTTAGGCCGAAATTGTTACCTGAATCGCTATGACTCCATGTTTCTTGATGGGAACAAGCTTGGCAATACTTTCATCAGGATCACCGAGGTTAAGCTCTCGGAGCTCCACGTCAGCACCCGCTTCCAAGAAATCGACGCCGCGGTTGTTACAGAGAATCTCCGGTTCTCCGGTGGGATTGGTGACGATCTCTCCGGCAAAGGCGTAGTAGGACACGAGAGTCTCAGCCAAAGCCGTCTTGAGGGTTTCATGGGCCACTAGATTAGTAGCGATGTTACGTGGTTTCTTGTAGCAGAAGCAAACGCTGACGTGGAGAGGAGGAAGGAGGAGGTCGAGGTTTGAGAGAGGGAGCCAGTGGTCCTGAAGGGGAAGAGCCGCCGTGATGAGCTGCTTTCTAGTGGCGGTCACGTGGAAATCACGTGCTTGCACCGTCGCTTCTCCCATTGGTTTGTTGTTTGTGGAGAGAATGAAAAATGCTGTGTGGTGTGGGTTGTTGGAGGATGCTGTGAAGAAGAGAATTTATAACCAAAGTTAGGGATGTCAATCGGGCTGGTCCGCCCCGGCCCGGTCCAAAACCTGTAAAATTCGCATATATTTGAGCCCAGCCCAAAATAAAATCGGGCTTATATTCTAAAGCCCGGTCCGGCCCGAATATAGCTCTAGGCCTTTTCGGATTTTTTTGGGCTTTTCTATACCAACACAAAAATTCACAATTCTCAAATAAAAAATAATTAAATCAAAATAAATCTAAATTGAAATGTATTACATCAAATCCAATTAAATTTAAAAGCAAAAGTTTGACAAAAAAACAAATAAAATTCAAATAAATTGTTTTACCAAATAAAACATAAAATCAAAACACTTCAAATCTAGGTAGTAGAGTTTAGAATTAGAATCTCCTTTATCGTCTTCTAAATCCTCATCACCATCAAGAGCTACACATAAAAAAAAAGTAAAATAATATTAAGTTTTGACATGTATAAATCATAGAGAAATGTCATTTAATTTGAAAATCTATAGATAATGATTTTAAAAATATGAAGTAAATATGGATGAATGATAATGGTACCTGGATAACGAAATGTAAACCCATTCAACCAAGTGCGTGTACAAATCGATGTTTCAACGTTTCTTGGTAAAATCTCTAAGTAATTAAAATGTAAAGTTTTGAGTTTTTCGGGCTAGCCCGAAAAACACACTACCCCGAAAGGTCCGATTTTTTCGGGCTTTTATTTCTAGACCCGAACCCGCTGTTTTTCTGGGCCGGGCGAAGCCGGCCCTCGGGTTTTGACCCTAATTGACATCCCTAACCAAAGTTTAGGAGAGAATTAGGTGAAACTTTCCAACATTTCGCTGATTTATTTATATTTTACAAATATACAATTACGGTTTTAGATTAAATACTTGTCTGGTGAATGAAGTAATAACAAATCTGATTTGTATTTAGAGTTCACATCATAGTTAACTTAAAGAATTAGCGTAGCAATCTATTATTGCATTTATTAACCCTTTTTTTTTTTACAACAACATAATTAATACCTAATTCTTAAACTATTTGTAAACCTTGTTTAAATTATTTTCTTTAAAATATATTTATTATGGTAAAATATTTTCATTTTAAAACATGGATTTTGATTTATAATTATTGTTAAAAAATTCTAAGGAAAATTTTGTTTTTCGATCGAAATTATGTCCGATTCTTTCTGAAGATTAATTCTCACAAATTTGAGCAAACAATAGAAAAATTAGATAAAAAACAATAGAGAAAAAACTTTTTTTTCAGAACCCAAAATAAATAAATAAATTCGTTCAGAAAAAGAAATAAAAATTTGTTCCATTCTAAAAGACGTACATCTATATATATAAAGTAACATTTTCTCTCTTCTCCTGCCACTTGTACACTATTTAAAAAAAAAAAAAAACATACAATTTCACATCTTTCTCATAAATACACTAAAACATATTCCCACCTTACATCTTCTATAAGAAGAGACAAACCCAAAAAAATAACTCTATTAAAGAATTAAAGACTGATGAACTTTGTCAAACGTGAATTGCGATTGAAGATTCTCCTCTCGGTGACGAGGTAGATCACAACAAAGAAGATGCAGCAAAGTTACTCCGTATAGAGATCACAGCCTAGCTTTATACTTCTCTACCATACTGTCAATCCATTCTTATGGGATCATGTTTATTAGCCCGTAATCCGTTTCAAAGAAGCCTGTGGAACCACACAACAGCCTTTTGACCCACTACCTGAAGATTTCTTATTCTTTAGCTCTGAGAAGCCAAAACCCAATCCGCTCGGCTTATTCAGTGGACCGCCAAGATAATTTCTGACAAATCTATAGAATGACATATTAGATTCAGAATTTAAGCCTTCACCATTGGCTTCAGAACCAATAAAAATCACATGAACCCCTGAATCACCACCATCTAGCTTATTGGAAGTGCCAGATATGAGCATTGAGTCGTTAAGAAATCTTGACGATGGAAGATGATAAACCGTATTTTTACCGGTTTCTAACCCTTGTTTTTGTGTCTTTTATCGAGTCAAAGTTTGTTTTTAGAGTCTTTTAGTCATTGATCGAGTCTTTTCAAGTTTTTGGTGACTTTGGGAGAAAATGAGCCGTTTTGGGTGAAAAATAAGCAAATGAAGATGCAGAATCATGCAGAGACGTCAGAAGTTTGGCACTCGTTGAAGAACTTCCCACCGATTGATTGAGCTCAAATTTTGATACAAGATAGAAGAATGAATTAGCTTTCATTTGGAAATAGTTTGAGGCCATTTCAACTGTGCGATCAAAAGTTATGCCGGTTTTAGTGAAGACAGTCCAGTCTGGCGAGAAGAAGAAACATGTATCCGAAGCCAAAAGACGTCAAGCTCATGTGAGTGTTTTTATCGGTCATATGATCGATAAAACGCCAAATTCAAAAGCTGAAGAAACACGAAAGTCGAGCTCCTGAGTGTTTTTATCGGCCATATGGGGATAAAAACAGGCCGATAAAAACACCACTTCCTGGTGAGAAAAAAAAAGAAATTTCGGGCTTTTCCTGTTTCGGCCCAAATTTACCTAATCTCGACACTGGACGACTCTAGACCTATTTTCAGCCACTTTTAAAAAATGGCTTTATTTTTTCTTATACATCTTTCATTTCTTTCAATTATATGCTTGGGAGAAGATCTCTGAACCACTTGGAGAAGATTTCTGAACCCTCTTATTACTTTTGTCAATTTAATTATGTCTTTCTTTTCATCTCTTTGTGATTTCTCTGATTCCATGTCTGAGTAGTCTCATAGTTAGGTTTTAGGGTTTTCAAGGGAATTCATGAATTGCTAGTTTAGGATTGTTAGATAGGGAATTATCGATTGGTTTCTTCATCTATTGTTGATCTTATTGCTGGAACTTAACTCTCGACCTAGTTTCTGATCTTAGGTGTATTTACGCGCCAAAATAGTTTGTTAAATTGCCTGCAAGAACATAGATGAGCGAAATATCCTTAATCAACGGGAGTTGATGTTATTGTGTTTTGTGAACTTATCAAACTCGCTTATAATGCATGATTAGGTTGTTGAATTCAACGGGAATTAGTATTCATATATCTAATACATAGGGATTTAATACTCTGGGAAGATATTTATCTAGTCTAGTGATTTGAGTTCGAGAAAGATGCTTAATGCTTTCCTTACCTGATTTTCTGTTTTGCAATTCATGGTTCCTGCAAATTTTTCTGAAGCTTGACGCCTTTAATTCATAAGTTTAAGTCGTTTTTATTTAGCTTGTTATTTCATTGCATTAAAACCATAAACAACTCTCATTAGTCTTAGATTTATTTTACTGTTGCATTCTCGTAGTGTTTCACTTGGTCTATGTGGATTCGATCCCTTCTATACTATTTCGTTTGTTGTGCTCTTGTAGTAGTTATTTATAGGGTTAAACCTGAAGTGTTTCAGAAGAAATATTGGAATTCCATTTGAACCGATCAGACCAATCTCTTGAACCAAATCTCTGTTAGAAATAGGGAAATAGATTCGTCTTCTTGATATCTTATCAACCCATAATCAAGTTCAAAAACATTGAATATCTCAGCTACATATTTGCTCGCGCTAGACTTTACATTAAGATAATCGAATTAAGATAATCATAGATGGCAGAATGGATTCCAAGCATTCGCATCTACACAGTTTCAACACTCCCCTATTATATATATAGATAAAAAAGAAAACAAAGAATTCATCAATGAAACCAACAACGACCACTCTTTGTTTAAAGTATGGATGCTAAGAATACGATATATCTATATGGAATTCTAATTTTATGCAGGGGCGAAATGGAGGAAGGGAGAACTTACTTGGACAAACTAGGCTGGAAAGTAAGCAAAGACAAAGTAGATCGATGCTGGAGAAATATCAAAAGGTCGTTGCATGGAGTGAGAATCAGCCGCCTACCTCTCTACCTAACAACAATAAGGGATATCATACCAACAATTATGTGCAA
Source organism: Eutrema heterophyllum (assembly GCA_002933915.1). Taxonomy (NCBI): domain Eukaryota; kingdom Viridiplantae; phylum Streptophyta; class Magnoliopsida; order Brassicales; family Brassicaceae; genus Eutrema; species Eutrema heterophyllum. The sequence continues at coordinate 214,058 of PKMM01019945.1, forward strand.
CATCAATGACCTGGAAAATAGATGCGACCACTGCTACTACTACAAACATATGGTCAAGTTCGTGTTCGTCATTTAGTCAATCATTTGTTTTTCCTCTTACGCAATCATTTTATCTTAAACAGCTTTGAATTTAAAATAAGGCATATCCATTTTAGTATTCGGACTTTCAATTCGGATTCAAGCAATTGATCAATGAACGACGAAACAAAACAAAGCTTCAAAACATAAATGATAATCCATGGAAAAAAGAAACTAATTTGAGACTTACTAAAATTGAAATTAACAAAATAATCAACAAAATCAACAAACATAGAATACTTAAAAAATACACACGAAAGGTTCTACCAAACAGAACGACAAATCTGTGACAACAGAAGATTGGTCATTTGCAGCAACGACAGACGGCGACTACAACTCTCGCTTTTGGCTACAAATGCCGGTAACTAGGGGATCCGACAATAAAAAAAAAGACGGATCATCTGTCATTAGTTAGACTATCAATAAAAGGGGAATTTGGGCAACATTCGTGAATATTACCCCAGATGGTAGAGGCCAAAATCACCGAATATCAAATTAATTGTGGATAGGAATTAAGAACGGGGAGAGTTGGGGAAACCTTTTTTTTTTTTAATTGTGGAAAAAGGGAAACCTAATTTAAGTTGAGGGATTGTTAAATATTTTACTCTAATGGGCTTCGCCCGTACCAAAAACTTCTTATTATGTGTGTATATTACAATATTTATCTTAAAAAGAACATACCCCTTTTTCTTAAATATAAAACATTAATTATGACATTTGAAAAAACAAATTAATATGTAAAAAAAATTGATAACAAACAAAGACAAAACAACAAATTACAAAAAACAAAAAATTAAATAAAGGAAAAAATAGAGTTAACACACTCGCGCATAGCGCGGATCACATCCTAGGCTATATATAAAGTTGAATATGTTCTAGCTCTTCTCATGATACCACATCATTTTCTCATACTCTAAAATTGTGACATATCATCAACTTATTTGTTAATTTTAAATTGCTAATATAATTTACTATATTTTGTGTTATTAAACTTTAATGCTCGTGATAACTATCATTCATTGATTTTAACAAGAATTTAAAAAGACATGTCCTTATAAATTATTATATATATATATATATCAATGCATTTCATTATTATTAAAAATGACGTACTTTATTTAAATGATTAGGTAGACATAGATAGTAAACCATAAAATTCTGGGATAGTTAGATTTGGAGCCGGTTTTACTAAATCCAAGAAACAAATTCTCGGATCCGAGTTCATTAATATCCATGAATATCCAAATTTGTTTCAAAACTCTTTAAAAAACTAAAATATAAGAAAAATATATAAATTTTAAGAATATTAAAATATTAAATTATATATCTTTACTCTCTTTCTTCCTTGACTTTGATCTCTTACTAAAAGCATCTCATACCCTCCATCTTTTGAATTTTATTCGTCCATATATTCATGAGAAAGAGACTGAAAAAAAAAGAAAAAGGTTCAAACCTTTGAAGTCAAGCCAAATATTGAATACTACAACTTCAATATAGACCCACCTAGCAAAAGAGATGGATATCCAGTTTTTTTTCTTCGTTGACTTAAGTCTTCGTCTTTTGTTTTTACATTTGTAGGCCTACTGATGAAAGCATCTCATACCCCTCCATCTATTGAATTTTCTTCCTCCATATATAGGGGCGGACCCATTTAGAAGTCAAGGGTGTCACATGACCCCATAAAATAGGCAAATAAATTTTAATGCATTGTAATTTTGAATGAAAAAGCAACACAATTGGCAAATATTGAAATAATGACCCCCAAAAATCAGGTCTAAACGTCCAATCGACCCCCCTTGTTTTCTATTTTGTCTTTTTTTTCTCATATTTTTTTAGATTGTTATCAACTTCTATTTTTTTTTATTGTTTATGTAATATTATTACGGGATAATTTTTTCCGTTCACAACGCATATCTATCAATTTCGATTATATTATTATGACATGTCGACAATATTAATACAAATTATTAAGTTATGGTGATGAATGGGGTAAACCACTTGAAAACATGGTTCCACTATTTTTTTACTATTCATAAAATTCATTAAATCTTTACGTTTTTAAGTTTTTGAAAAGTGATTCTGCTATATACAAAATAATATGTTAAAAATATAACAATAGAAAACAAAACGCGATTAAACTATTAAAATTAGATTTCCAGTGTTAAAGGGTAAGTAATACTCGCGGAAGCTTCCAAAAGCTAGAATGACAGCTCTGATTTTTTAATGGGTATGCGAAGCAAATTGTGGTATCCCAAAATGTTAATATGTTCAACCTAATCTTTGAAACAGAGAATGGGTGAAGTCCTCCCAAAAATATACAGAGCTTAAGTTTGAGAGGCGACATTGAAAATTGCTAGAATTGAGAGAGAGAGAGAGTACTTTATATATATCAATGCATTTCTTCGTTATTATTAAAAATGACGTATTTTATTTAAATGATTAGGTAGACATAGATAGTAAACCATAAAATTCTAAGATAATTATATTTGGATCCGGTTTTACCAAATCCAAGAAACAAATTTTCGAATCCAAATTCGTTAATATTCACGAATATCCAAATCCGTTTCAAAACAATTAAAAACTTAAAATATAAGAAAATATATAAATTTTAAGAATATTAAAATATTAAATTATATATCTTTACTCTCTTTCTTCCTTGACTTTGATCTCTTACTGAAAGCATCTCATACACCCCATCTTTTGAATTTTCTTCATCCATATATTCATGAGAAAGAGGCTGAAAAAAAAAAAAAAAAAGAAGGTTCAAACCTTTAATTTGAAGACAAGCCAAATATTGAATACTACAACTTCAATATAGACCCACCTATCAAAAGAGATGGATATCCAGTTTTTTTCTTCGTTGACTCTTAAGTCTTCGTCTTTTGTTTTTACATTTGTAGGCCTACTGATGAAAGCATCTCATACCCTGCATCTTTTGAATTTTCTTCCTCCATATATAGGGGCGGACCCATTCAGAAGTTAAGGGTGTCACATGACCCATATAAAATAGGCAAATAAATTTTAATGCATTGTAATTTTGAATGAAAAAGCAACACAATTGGCAAATATTGAAATAATGACCCCCAAAAATCAGGTCCAAACGTCCAATTGACCCTTTTTTTTTTTATTTTGTCTTTTTTTGTTCTCATATTCTTTTAGATTGTTAACAACTCCTATTTCTTTTATTGTTTATGTAATATTATTACGTGATAATTTTTCCGTTCACAACACATATATATCTATCGATTTCGTATCTATTATTATGACATGTCGACAATATTAATACAAATTATTAAGTTATGGTGATGAATGGGGTAAACCACTTGAAAACATGGTTCCACTATGTTTTTACTATTCATCCAATTCATCAAATTTTTATGTTTTTACGTTTTTGAAAAGTGATTCCGCTATATACAACTAATATGTTAAAAATAATAATAAAAAACAAAACACGATTAATCTATTAAAATTAGATTTTTAGTGTTAAAAGATAAGTAATACTCGCGGAAGTTTTCAGAAGCTAGAATGACAACTCTGATTTTTTAATGGGTATGCGAAACAAATTGTGATATCCCAAAATGATGATATGTTCAACCTAATTTTCAAAACAGAGAATAAGTGAAGTCCTCCCACAAATATACATAGCTCAAGTTAGAGAGGCGACATTGAGAATGGCTAGAAGAGAGAGAGAAAGAGAGAGGGAGGGAAGGAGATTATGAGTGCACATTCAAAACACGTCAGCAAATTGAGATACTCCCGAATTATTAAATGACTAACTGCATGATGCTTTTTGTGAAAATGACTTGACGTTGATGTAATTATCCGGAATTGGGTATGTGATTATGGATATTCGGAAATCATAAACCTACATAAATATTCAGATATTTACAAACCAAATTTGATTTTAAAGTTTTGATTAATATATTATGTAATTGTTTTCTAAATATTGTATATATATAATTACATCAAGTAGATATAAAAATCATTAAACAATATAAATATTAAAATTTGATTTTTTTTACTTTATGAAATACAAAATTTATTGAAAAAATTTGATATCATCGAGTTTTCTTCTAACTATGTCAATAAACACAACACAAAATTCTGTGCGAAGCGTGGATCATCCACTAGTTAATATATAAGAGATTTGAATATGCAAAAATGTTGTATCTATATTTATGTACTAACGTAATTATTCTAGTAAGTTAAACATGTTTTTATAAAAGTCTTGAGAAACTCTATATTGATGACACCTCAGCAATGTCACATTTGTAAATCACACATGAAACCAATCTTTATTTTTATTAGTCTTTCTCAATTAATATATAGGGGATATTTTTTATTATATTGGTAGAGTTAGGTCTACGTTTTATAGTTAATCTGTTTAATGATTATTCTGGGTAAATACAACCACTTGGAAGATCAACAACCAATTAGTGGATAATTAATACTATAAATAGCTATTAGTGTTACCAATTACAGTCAGAGTAGTCTTGACTAAACCCTAAATGGTACAACCGCACAAGGACCAAGCTCCAGCTAACGAGTATAACACCTATACAGTCAATAATACTATATATACCAACTTAACTACATCACAAACGCCTTTAACTTTTACTAATTCATATATCCTGATATTTACATAAATATGGTTTTTATATAAATTTACATAATTGGAATTCAAGAGATTATATATTCATTCAAGGATTGTTAACCACATGCATTCAAGGATTTGAATCTAAATGGTGACACATCTGACACTAATACGCACAAGATTATTCTAATGACACCAAATGCGTATAAATAAGGTATAGTGATAGTATCATAGCGTGAGGTGATTTTCATATATTGAATAAGAGGAATTATAAGAAATTATACCAACATGATCGAATAAATTAACCTTGAGAAAGTGATTATCATATATTGAATAAGTGGAAAATTCCATAAAAATATCCTAATTTTATTCCGATAAACTTTTTAATACTCAAACTATTTTTGTACCCAGTAAAATACACAAACTAATTTTTTTGCCCATTTTAAATTTCCAATTGTGAACCGTGTGTTCCTTTTACAACCCCTCGTTAACGGATGTATACAGACTTATACACGGTTTGAAACAGTGTTTATATTTAATAATAAAATATTAATAAATAAATTAAAAATTACATTAAATTTA